>JBBPKX010000104.1:0-28045 GCA_038089435.1 Boletus austroedulis | reverse complement strand
TCCATGTATGTACTCTATCTATAAAGAGATAGGAATGATGAAGGATAAGAGATAAGAAAAGTAAGCTGTAATGACTAAACAGCCTTATCTACCAATGGCAAATAGATCTCCTATCTATGATGTATGCTATAAGTCAAATGTGATAGTGTAATAATCTGATGTAACAGACGGTCTAGAGTCTGGATCTGAAATATGAATGAAAATGGAATAGAATATCCAGATCTCAATATTAGTCTCACCCAACACCAGGCTCCCTCTATCTCTCAGAGGTAATGACCCCTATCTCTGCTTACTCTGCTTCCGGAGACAACTGTCAATGAACCATGCATCATGCTATTTCTAGACAATGATGACAACAGCAACAATGACTTCTATGAAGAATGTTGTTGTATTGATACTCTGGTGCCAGTCTGGGCAGCCGCTGGCAGTCTTGGTGGTTTCAGAGGTGGTGGTGGTGGTGGTGATGACCTCAATGATCCTGATAATAACAGTGATGATGATGATGAAGAACTAGACATTGATTGTCTTCTCTAAGATGATGATGACCAACCTTTGAATAAAGTCCCCCTGGCCTTTGAGCCATTCAACCAACTTGCTGACACCATCTGTGATATGACATGTCAGGCACTTCATCGCAAAGATTTGTCTAGTGACTTTAAGACCAAAGTCTGAGAACCAGACACCTTCAATGGGTCCAACCCAAAGAAGCTCTGCCCCTTCATTGTCCAGTGCAAAATCAACTTTCAGGCAAACCCCAAGTCATTCAAACATGATTGCCAGAAGGTCATGTTCGCCCAATCCTACCTCAAGGGCATGGCCCTGGACTACTTCAAGCTGGACTTGCTTGGAGATCTAGCTCCAGCCAACCACCCCTTGTGGATGGACAACTGGAGAGCCTTTCTCTTTGAGCTCCAGTCTAATTTTGGACTGCATGACCCCATTGCTGAGGCAGAAGCTCAGCTCGAGCAACTGCATATGAAGGAGATCCAGTGCATCTCCAAGTACATTGTTGAGTGGAATCACCTTGCAAACCAAGTCTGTGAGTGGGGACCCAGTGCTCTCCACTGGAGTTTCTATAATGGACTTCCAGATTGCATTAAAGACAAAATTGCTTGTCACAGCAAACCCAACACCATATATGACATGTGTACTCTGACCCAGCAGATCAACCAGAGGTACTGGGAGTGCAAGGAAGAGATCTCATGTGCTTCAAAGGCCTCCAGATTGAACTTTGGCAACCCCCATTCTTCCCACAAGTCATCGAGCTCTGCTCCAACTTCATCCTCCAAACCTAAGAATAACAGGTCCAAAGGTTCCTATCCACCCTCCAGCTCCAGCTCCAACTCCAGTCCTTCTGGAGGAAATAACTATTTCAAGAAGGGTAATGCTTCTTCTATGCCTTCTATGATATCTTCTAAATTAGGCAAAGATGGTAAACTCCTCCTGGAGGAACATCAGCACTGCATCCATTTGAATTTGTGTCTTTTCTGTGGTGAGAGCAGTCATTCCGCCAAGGAATGCCCAAAGTCAAGCTCTAGAGCATTGAAGGCTTGAGCTGCATCAATAACTCCAGATGCACTGGCTTTGACCTCCACTTCCTTGGAGGTGAAAAAATAGAGCATGACTCTTGAGCATCTGCACAGGCTGGGAGTCACATTGAACCTGACTGTGCTCTCAAAGAGTTATGTCTCAATGTGTCTGCTCTTTCCAATCCTAATTCTCTTCATCCACTAATATCATTGCCTGTACATAATATCTCTAATGTACCAGTCCTCATTGATTTTGGCTCTACTCATTGTTTTATAGACTCTTCTTTTGTAGATAAACATAATCTTTCTATGTACCTGTCAGAGACTGCCTTTTCCTTCTCCTGGGCTTAAGTCCAATGGAGGTCCAGAGGATAGGAGCTATTTCCAGGACTTGTGAGCAAAGTCTGGAATTGGTCAAGCCAGAGATCATAGGTCTGGAGGGTCAAACTGGAATGGAGCGGAGGAGATGAGGACATCAGCACAGGACTTATGTGTCATGTCATACCCTTGCCAGTATTCAATCCTTGTATTTTGGAGATGATGGAGATGAGGGATGTTCAAGGGGACTTCAAGTCCAGAGGAGAAATGTCATAGGAGATCAAGGACATACAGTGATGTACAATGACATACAGAAGACATTAATATTCGAACTAAAGAATACAGGAGGATATATGGAGGTTTATATACAAAGACCTATGGCATCTGGAGTAAGTCTGGACTGGAGATGACTAAGGAGGAAGAGCAATGTACATAGGGTTTGTAAGATGGAACAGAGAATGAACAAACTGACAACATAGCCTGAATAAGCAGGAGAGTTGGGAGACTGAATGTACTGAATGTCTGGAAGGCTATGTAACATAGAATGGAAGGATGACAAGAATGGAACTAGAACAAAAGAGGAGATATCATAAGAGAAAATCTGGAGGGGTGGAGGAATTTCCATAGCAAGTCCAGATGGATTGAAGGACTGGAGTGGAATTCCTGGTGGGGACTCCAAGGGAGATGACCAGAGTTCAATGGGGCTGGTCAGAGATGGTTGGAATAGGGGTTCACATGGTACATGACAGTACCCCATCCATCTGATTAGTCTATGCTTGTTTGATGGTTCCTCCACTTCCATTATTAACTCCACCATAGATCTGACCCTCTCCTTCACTTCTGGCATCTCTACCTCTGACATATTCTACATAACCTCATTGGATCCTCAATGCAGCCTTGTTCTCAGACATTGCTGGCTCACCTGCTACAATCTGTTGATTGACTGGGTTATGAGCAGCATTACCTTCCAGACTCCTGCAGATAGGATGCCAACCCTGATATTGACCTCTATGCCTTCTGAGGCAACTCTGTTGCTCGTTGACACTCCTTCGAACACTCCAGATTCACCAAAAGCTCCCAGACTTCCTGCCCCCCACATTCCTTTTGTCAATGCAGCTGCATTTCATTGTGCCTGCAAGATGGAGGGCTCAGTCCAGTTTGCCCTTTCCCTTTGATCTACTGAAGAGATCTCTGCTTGCTCCACTTCTGCCTCTGCAGCATCATCTTTTGACAAGAAGATCAACCTCTCTGGTATTCCTTTGGAATATCATGATTTCACAGATGTCTTCAGCAAGAAGAAGGCTGATACATTAGCCCTGCATCAGCCTTATGACTTGAAGATTGACTTGGAAGAAGATGTAGAACCTCCAGTTGGAAAGATCTATTCCATTTCCTCAACCAAACAACAAGCACTCTGTGACTTCCTTGATGAACACCTCAACATTGAATTCATTCAACACTCCATGTCTTCACATGCTGCTCTGGTGTTGTTTATCCAGAAAAAGGATGGTTCCCTCTGACTTTGCATTGATTTCTGAGGGTTAAACAAGATCATGCATTGAAGAACAGGTAAGTTGGCTGGAAGGACTTTTGGAAGTCCACTAATCCTGGCCAACAAAAGGGGGATCTAGGAGAGCGATAGGTTTGCCTCAAAAGGGACTCTGTAAAGTGGGTGAGTGTTCCAAAGGACTCTGGGACGTTACCCAGCAATTAGGATGAGCAGGAAAGAAGTCTGGAGTTTGTTGTTCATAGTCTGGAATTCCAGATGTTGGTAAAAGCGGTGTGGAAAGTGTTAAGACAGTAGAGAAATGGTAGAAAATGGTATATGGTGATGGTGACAGTGTTCAGACAGTGATGCAGTGGTTGTGAGCTAATGGTAAGCTGGATTGGTAATCCTAAGTACATCACTTTATAGTCCAGGCATATCTGGGACTAGTGTATACATGTATAAGACAATGTCCATAAGTGATAGTATAGTGTAAGTAAGTCCAGTCTAATGAAAGTGAGATCTGGTATAGACAGATGTGTACTGGAATACCAGAATACAACTGGACTATAACTGGACTATGAGACCAGTCGACAAGTCTAAGTTGGACTTGAACAAAGTAGTCATAGGTAAGTGTAATCAAAGGTAGTCCTCCAAAAACAAGGAAAAAGAGAAAATATAACCATAGAGACATACTTGGCTCTACATCTGCAGTGGACTTGAATACTGACTGTCCCTAGTCAGATCATGTGACTGTGGGGAATGAACTGAAAATCTCTGATCAACAAAGTCACAGCTCAGTTCTTTGTTGCCTCCATCCACCTTTCTCTCTACCACCATCACAGCACACCATGTCCCAATTCCAAAGTTGCATTGACAGAATCTGCACCATGAACAACAAGGATGTGAACATCTGAGCTACTTTGCAAGGGCAGTTTTGAATGGTGACAGATCAACTAGAGGCGGTAGCAAGGACAGCACCAGATGATAAGCCAGAACTGGTGGAGGAGCAACAGATGTGGGTAAGGGAGTTTGGCATGGCATTGGTGAGTAGCAAATGTTCTTCACAGCATACAGATGATGACTGAGCAGACAGGATGACTGGGAGTCCATGCTTAATGAAGCCAACAAGCTTTTCATTGACATCACCATTGACAACAAGGTTGCAGCATGAGTAGTGGAAGTGGAGCAGCTGCAATGAATCTGGACAGTGTGGGAGTGAGTCCCATTTGCACCACTGGTTGAAGAAGAGTGCATGCCAGCCCCAACACAAGGGATGGTGATGGATGTGGAGGAGGTGGACTGGTTAGTGACAGCATCATTGGACATTCTGTCACTTGTGTCATCAGGATTTAAGGTGTGTGGTATGCTGTATAAATGTGCTGTGGGGGCTAAAGGTGCCATAGCAAGGATGTGAGGGCAAAGGCAACAACACTGGAATGAAAAGGACAAAGACTGGCCCCATACTGGAAGTCTGGCTGGAAGACAGTGCATGGTGTCCCTGTGACACCTGTGTCCAGGCTGAGGTCAGATCTGAGTGCTGCAAGGGTCGCAGTTCAGTGTGCACGCTGTGGGAAACCACAGTTTCCTACAGTCATAACCAGTTGTTCATCCCACTTTCCAGTCGTCAGTAGTCATCTTCAAGCATCATACAAGTTGTCCATTGTGTCCCATGTCCTTCTAGTCAAGATCCATCATTATCCATACATATCTGTATCCATTATCTGGCCTTTGTGTTGTCCATCTGTAGTTGGATACACTGGACATGATTTCTTCTTCATGGTTTGTTATCATTTGTTTCATTTAACCTTTTATGAGTTTATTTCACATCGGACATCTCGGAGAAAAGCATTCAGATAAAGATTTCAGGTCATTGTTAGGTTATTTCTTTTTAGCTACATTGTGGCATTAGGATCCACATTGTAGAGTCCTGGGAATGCCTGGACTATAAAATCTTGTGTAGAGATCTTTGAATCTCATCTTGTGCTTGTCTGCCTCGATCACCCTCATCTCAAGTCTTTCACCACCTTGTCATTATCATTTTCTTCATCATTTTCATATCTGGTCCTCGTCCTAGACCAGATAATCCACATTCAAACCAGATTCAGTCCGGACTCCTTGATTCATACACCTGGCATAGTTGAGCTACCCCTTCTCACCTCATTCAACCTGTGTGAACCCCTTGGGACAAGCTTTACACTTGCTCCTGCCTTCTACCCCACTTTTTCTTACTTGACCTCCTGGTCAAGTGCAATCCTATTTATATTTCTTTAACTGGAGCCCACCACGAGGGGTTCCACTAGGTCAATGAGAAGGTCGCTCAGACCCACTTCTCAGTGTCAAGAGCTTGAGGACCTCACTCTCAATTTCACCAACTGAAATTTTTTCCAGATTCTGACTTCTTTCACCCAGTGTCACTGGAGAATGCACATCATGGATAGCTTATGTCATCTGACACTTCTGTTGCTGATCCTCCCGCATACCTGATTCTCCCTTTGTCTCTGGGATGTCTGTCAACTCAATCTCCTCCTCGTACTCCTGGATCCAAAGTCCTTTCCTCCCCATCACTTTTCATATCCTTCATCATTCTGCATTTCATTGTCATTGTCTCGTTTACCATCATACTCATTGTCTTGCTTGTTCTTATCTTTCATTTTGACATATCCATCTATCTGGCTGTGTCCAGACCCATTTGGTAGTTATTACTCCAGATATTTGGCCAACCATGGCAAACGTTCCATTTTTCCTTCCCCTTCATAATACCTCTGACACCCCTAGATTCAATGGCACCCCAGCCAAGCTATCCAGATACTTTGATGATATAGAAATCCTCAGCAATCACACAAGCTTGAATGATGATAGAAACTGAATTAAACTTGCTATTCATTATGCTGTCCTTGATGAAGCAGAACTCTGGGAGACACTTCCAGAGGCATCCACCAATCATCCAGATTGGGACAATTTCATTTCCATCATAAAGGAGCTCTATCTGGGTTGTGAAAGGGCTAACCGATTCTGTTGCACTGACCTTGCCCATTTAGTTCAAGGTTATCAAGCAGATGCCATGCGCTCTCTTGACAATTTAAGAGAGTATCATAGATTGTTCATTCACGTATCTGCCCCCCTACTAGCAGAGAATCGCCTCTCCGACATCAAATGTGGAGTGTTCTTTCTCAGTGGATTTCTGGATCAGTTATCCAGACCTCTTCACCATCATTTGGCCATCGTCAGCCCAGACATCCACCCAGAAGATCCTTATGCCATGGAGGATATCATGGAGGCAGCTCAGTTCCTCCTGTTTGGTTCTATGTTTCGTTCACCTGAGTTGTCGACCACCATGCCTCCTGCATCTGTTTTCCTCATTTCATCCCTTGTCGAGAGTTCTACTGACATGTCCAGCCCATCAATTCCATCACAGTCATCTTCCCTGTTTGACTCATGCTTCAAATTGCTGAGACAGGAAGTCAATCTGGATAGTCTGGATATGATGGACCTACAGGACTTGCTCAACATTGAACCAGATGTCTTAGACGCTAACTCCAACTCTCAGGACATCTCATTGTCTCTGAATTACACTGACCCAGAGTTTCTACCTTGTCTTGCCCAAGCATATGCCACATATTACATTGACAAAGCTGCAGCAGCACAGGTGTCCACTCCAGACAGTGGCCCATTCACCCAACTACCATCACAAAGTATATCCATTTGTCTGTCTCTAGCTGACATCATTTCATTGTTTTTCCTCATTCCAGATCATCCTTCGAGCACAACCTTGCCATGTTGAGAAGTGCAGTCCTTTAATTTATCCATATGTCCAACTGATCTGGCTATAGATCCAGTGATCCTCGAGGATCATTCGGCTGAGTCAGATGCTGAATCCAGTATTGTATCAGACAATTTTTCCTGCTGTCCTTCTATTGATTCTTTGTTTTGTGTCATCCCAGAAGTCCCTCCATGCACAACCTTGCCATGTTGAGAAGTGCAACTATTCAATTTATCCATATATCTGACCAATTTGGCTACTGATCCAGTGATCCTTGAGGGTCATCCAGTCAACTCAGATGCCAAATCCAGTGTTGTATCACATGACCATTCTTGCCATATCTCACCCCCATTGACACTACCTACTCATCTGTTCTCCCTTTCTTCTCATTTCATCCATGCTCTTCACTCAATCTATCATGGCACCTTGTTGCTGCATCCCTTGCATGCTATTCGTGACACACACCCATATCCAACATTGTATCCAGATCATGGGCAGACAGTCTTGATTTCATCAGTTAGCATATGTACCCATTTTTGCCCCCCTCCTATGCCCCCTTTGTATCACAGTGTTGTCTTCATCTCACCAATCTGTTCTGACCACACTTGGACAGGTTGAGATGCCCAGGAGGTCATCATTCGAAGCCTCCCATGGGGGGATTACTGTTCCCATTCTGATCGTACTATTCTCATGATTTTTGCTCTTGAATTTGCTTTCTTTGCATCCATCCATCTGCCTACCATCTCCTTTCCATATAATCCATTGTACTCAGACTATCATCCAGACATACTGGATCCACTAACCTTCCCTTCACAGTTATTCGCCAAGTGCTTGTATGTGCCCCATCCATCCACCTACTGCCTATGCTATACACTGTTCCATCCAAAATTCCATTAAGTAATGTTTGTTTCATCCCAGGTTTAGTCCAGTGTATCCGTCTCCATCCCAGGTTTCATCTGGTGTCTCAATATTCTTTGATGTCTCTGAAAAACAACAAAAACAGACAATTGTATTGCATTAACCATCTCTTCCATCTCATTCTACCTACATTTAAAAACATAAAAAGAACTACCACTAAACTGAAAGCCAAACATACAAATGATAAAAACCAAGCAACAAATACATATTTTCATGCTTCTTATATCTTGACAAACTCACTACCTACACATTACATTTCTAATGCATGCACGAGACATGTTGCCCATTCTTACATTTCATTTCTTATCCAGTATGCTTCCATGCTATCCAGTATTGGTCATTTTGGGATCTATGCCAAAAAGTCACAGAAAGAAGTTTGAAGAAAACAAGTCAAGTGGTACCTTGCAAGGTGGTGTTGTTGTCCTTATTACTCACTCATACACTCCTTATTTTTCTTTTACTTATCACACTTTATTCTTACTTAGGGATCTGCTGGATTGGACATGGACACATGATTGGATTGCAATACATAACAATACAGCTATTTACATGACTCAGACTACTTCCGTCACATCCCTAGCACCACCTTGATCTGCACCAGGTCTGCCATCTGATTCACCACTTCTGCCTCCATCTCTGCCACTTCTGCCTCTACCGCCTTGATCTGAGCCTGTGTCTTCCAGATCTTCAATTCGAGCCATTTGACTGTGTGCATGCCAGCTTCAATGACCTTGGTAGCAACAGGTTGCTTGGCCACCAGTTGGGACGTCCCTGCCTTCTCAGATGTCATGTCTTCCTCCTCTTCTTCATCATCTGAATTGTCTAGGATGATGGTATTGCAATGTGTGCGAACTAGACGAGCTGTGGATATGTAAGGATATCATCCCCATTGATTATCCAACAACATACCAGGAACCCTCCCTTTCCCTTTCCTATCTGTCGCTGCAACCTCTTTGACCTTTGAACCATGCAACCACCCCATCAATTTCCTGCACTTTGCCTTCATCTTCGTGCACTGGGTGCACATCTGATTCTCCAGACCTTGGCATGGCTTGTCATGACCTATGCACGCTGCGCAGGATACCTTGTGCATCACAATCAGTGGACTGCTCATGGTCTTCTTTGCTGATTGTTCCTCGTCTTCCTCGTCTTCATCCTCATTGTCTTCAATCACATGCCCATGCTACAGATTGTTAGTTACCATACACATCACATCATTCACACTCACCTTTGCCCTTGCCAGTATCTGGATGAACACAGTTGGCTTCCATAGACCAGAGTCATTCCTGGATGTCATGGTTGTAGTTGTTGGAGCGACAGGTGCAACCTTGCTGGACTTTGCCCTGCCTTCTTCGATCATAGCAGCTGTCGTCCCAGTAACTTCTTCATCATTCTTGGTTGCCTCACATTCCATCTGCTCCCATTCAACCCGCTTGTTCTCCTCCTGTTCGATCTGTTGCTGTTCAACTTGCTCTCATTCCTTGCATTCTCACTCCTCATGCTTGTGTTCCTTAGCTTGTTCATGATGGAACTTTGCATCAGTGTTCCACTTCTTGACTAACAGTTGCAGTCGCTCCATTGTCTCCACAATGTGTCCTTCAATGCAAGGTTTGAGTCTGACCTCACATGTGTCCTTGAGGCTGGTGAGGAGCTCATTCTGATTGCAAGCATTAGTGGTATCCATAAATGACTGACATATCATGCACCAAACCACCATTCCATTTCCTGATCCAATCCTCCTGCTCTTTCTGCAGCATCTCTCAATCATCCAGTATGACCTCTGCAATGACCAGTATCTTCTTGCATGTGGCTGTTAGCTTTGCATGTGCAATCATCTTTGGGTCATCTTCTGTGAGCAGTTTTGTGAATGCGAGTATATCCAAGAAGGATGACATGGTGAGGAGAGGAGATAGTGAGAGTAGAGAGAGCAAAGTGGAAGCAGCTTAGCGAAATGTGGACACATTGCAATTCAAGGTCTGCTCTTAACTGAGTCATGTGACTGACTGGAGACAGTCAGTATCTAAGTCCCTCATGGATATGGGAAACCACAGTTCCCTACAGTTGTAACCAGCTGTTCATTCCACTTTCCAGTCATCAGCAGTTGTCTTCAAGCATTGTACAAGTCGTCCATCATGTTCCATGTCCTTCCAGTCAAGATCCATCATTATCTGTACATATCCATATCCATTATCTAGCCTCCATGTTGTCTGTCCATAGTTGGATATACCAGACATGATTTCTTCTTCACAATTTGTTATCATTTGTTTCATTTAACCTTTTACAAGTTTATTTCACATCAGACATCTCGGAGAAAAGCATTCAGATAAAGATTTCAGGTCATTGTTAGGTTATTTCTTTTTAGCTACATTGTGGCATTAGGATCCACATTGTAGAGTCCTGGGAATGCCTGGACTATAAAATCTTGTATAGAGATCTTTGAATCTCATCTTGTGCTCGTCTGCCTCGATCACTCTCATCTCAAGTCTTTCACCACCTTGTCATTGTCATTTCCTTTGTCGTTTTCATATCTGGTCCTCATCCTAGACTGGATAATCTGCATTCAAACTGGATTCAGTCTGGACTCCTCAATTTGTATGCCTGGCATAGTTGAGATACCCCTTCTCACCTTATTCGACCTGTGTGAACCCCTTGGGACAAGCTTTACACTTGCTCCTGCCTTCTACCCCACTTTTTCTTACTTGACCTCCTGGTTGAGTGCAACCCTATTTATATTTCTTCAACATGATGCAACCGATACAAGTCCACATGTAGCAATGCCTGTGGCCAAGTGGGATGAAGGAGGGCAGTGGTGGAGATTGCTGGGAAAGGTAAGTGTCTCCAGACTCATCCAGACTTGGCTAACTGTTTGTTAGGTGCCAAACCAGCAAAGTCCAAAGCAGGCCCCAGCAAACAAGCTGGAATGCCCATCTCCCTGTTATTGGAGAGCTCAGAATCAGAATTGGATGACATGCCAGTCAAGGCTAAAGGCAAAGGGAAGGTGATGATGATGACAGCAAAGAAGTCTGGTCACACACCAGTGCAATGCCAAGTCTAGCAACTTGCATGCCAGCTGAACATCCTACACCAGCAGCTATACCAACTCCAGGCAATGTAATGAATCCCTAAGATGAGTGTACATTTTTCATTTTTCCATCATTCTTGGTTGCAGATCACAGCAACAGCATAGCCATAGAGTCCTACAAGTCATCACAAGTCATCACAAGTCATATTGAGTCATAACAAGTCATGACCTTGAACAAGTCACAGCAAGTCATACAGAGTCATACCAGAGTCAATAGGAGTCACTCTGACTCACATGCCTCATGCAGCAGGCACTGCACACAGGATAGCACAGGATGCACAGGATAGCACAGCCAGGTATAGGATTTGCCTTGCAGCTACATCATGTTGATCCTATAACAGCCTTATGGAGGAGGCACTGTCATATCTTATCCTATAGCAGTATGGATGCTTCACAGCCCTTTCTGCCTCATGTACCAATAGCTATAGTAGCTTAGGATAGTCTCAGTAGCATGGACCAAGCACTGCCTTGTAGTGTAGAGTATATAAAGGCCTGTCAGTAGCACAGTTCCCATCTTAATTCATCTGTATTTTTCCTGCCTTTCTTCCAGCCCCTCAGCTCCTTTCTCAGTTGCTTGAAGTGTACCTCCTTCAAGCCCTTTAACTAGGGAACCTCCAGAGTATAGAACAGCCTAAGGAAGCCAGGTTATCACAGGTGAACCTCAAAGTGTTGGAGATTGAGCATGAGGAAGTCATGGAAATGGTGAGCAACATCGTTTCTGAGCTCAAGCAGCTCAATGTATAGATAGTCCATTTGTAGTCCAATGTATTCCATAGTTGTCTGTGAATGTACATGTGTGCCCAGTCTATGTGTGAAAGAAAAGAAGTTGTGCCTGAGAGTTATACAGGAAAATCCAGATATGGTGAATACCATACTAGTTGGCAAGAATGTCTAAAGCTTGAATAAAAGCAGGTCTGTTGTCAGTAACAATAATGGAAATAGGATCCCAATGACAAAGAAGGTCTTCAAAAATAAAAGAAGTCAAAGAAGTAACATTCTTGGAGCGCAACATGCACCACTCTGGGTATGATGTCAATGCACACTGAGCCTGGACCAAGTAGCAGTAGCCACTAGATCGAGGCATCAGCATGGTGTCAAGGTGGACTTTGCAAAACAGTCCATCCATGACTGGAACTGTCAGCAGAATATGGAAGCAAGCAGTTTGATGTGTTTGGCATGTGTGACAGGTTTGGATGAACCATTTGATGTCATCAATAAGCAGCAGCCACCAGAACTGGAGTAGGAGCCAGGTCTGGACTGTGAAGACACCCTTGTGTCTGAGGTTGTCATGGGCCTCCTTGATCAGTCCATACCTCCAGTGCTCTGGTACTACTAGCTGGTGACAGCCATGTGGTTCTCATTGCCAAAGCAAGCCATGTAGAATGAAGAATTTGATGGCAGAATTTAGGAACGCTTGGAATTCTGTATCTGAAAGGTCAGTGGGTTGCTCATTTGTTTCAAGAAAAGTCCAGATACAATGAATATGACCTTCCTTTGCCAGGGCCTTTGCAGACTGAGGAATGGAAGGGTCAGCTAGAGTAACATCTAAGTCCAGTGAAGAAGTGGAGAAAATGGAATGGTATATAAGGAGGAGAATTGGTTGTTTGTTTGTAGAAATAATGGGATTAGAAGAAGGAGAGGCTTATGAGCACAAGACACTGTGTACAAAAAGTCCAGTAGAAAGACTGGTTGGAGCAAAAGAAGGTGTCTGGTTGTTAAGGAGGGTGATAGAGAAAGAATATGACTTGTCTATCCAATCCTCTATGTCCCCATCCTCAGGTGGATCATCATTGAATGGAGGATGTCAAGAAAGTCCGTCTGGACCTTTGTGCTGGTTGGTGGGGATGTGATGAAGTTTGAAGTGGAATAAAAGAATTCCAGTGATCTACCAGTTAATGGTCATGTTCAGCTGTAGGTCAGGGTTATTGAACATACCCTTGACATACTTCATGTCCATCTCTACAACTAAGTTAGAAACTCCAAAAATAAAAATGTGGACAGAGTGAAGGGCTCAAAATAGTCCATAAAGCTCCAGTTTTGCCTGGGAATATTGACTCTCCACAGCAGTAAGACTGATGGAACTAAATCAGTTCAGATAGCATTTGTCATCCTCACCTTTCTGTGACAGAATGGAACCAACCACAATGGCCAAGGTGTCCACAGCAAGGATGATCTCTTGACTGGACTTGTAGTCCAAGCAGCAGAGTGCCAGAAATCAGATGACTTCATCCTTGAGATGAGCCATGGCCTCTTGCTGGGCATCCCTCCATTCAAAGAGGACACCCTTGCATGTTAAATTGACAAGCAGATGAGCAATGGAAGCGAAATTTTGAATAAAAATATGAACTACTCCACAGGTTCTGAGGAACCTGTGGACTTGCAAGACAGTTTTGCATTCTGGCCAGTCCTTGATCTTCTAGACCTTGGCTTCATGTGGAATACATCCATTGGCAATGCACTTGTGCCTGATGATGGTAGTGTCTGGAGCAGCAAGCATGAACTTCTTGACAGAGACTGTCGTGTTGATGTTTTGGAGTTGCTGTAAAATATGGTAAACAATGACAAGGTGATTCCAGATGAATTTCTGGATGCCTGGATTTTCCAGATGGATTTCATAGGACCTGTCTGGATGTTGGTACTGGGTCTTCTCAGACTTGACCAGAAGATTGTCAACAAATGATATTGTATGGTGGGGGATTTTGTCTTGGAGGATAAATGCCATATCAGCTTGATATATCTGTACTGCATTAGTATGATCCATCAGAAGAGTAGTGAGACAATGTGGTCTAAGCAGACTATTAAACATGGTCATATCTCTAGAATCCATATGCAGCAGCTGTTGATCGTAACCAGCAAATAAGTCCATCATGCCATAGACCACATATCCACCAAACAACTCAGCAAGATGCTCTACAAACAGTGGGATGGACAAGTCTCAGATTGTGATGGCATTGAGGGGTTGTAGATTGTGGACAAGGCAGAGAGTCTTGTTGTCCTGCTTGAGCACACAGAACCAGTGAGACTGATATGCTGTGGTGGATGGTTCATATACTCTGGATGCTATCTGGTCTTTGATAATTTGTATCACCTGGTCCCATGATGATGGAGGGATCAGAATATTGCAAAGGATCCAAGGCATATGCAGAATAGTTAGAATTTTGACAGGTGGGAAGTATTTTTCATCTAGATGACCTCGCTCAGTTGGTATCCAAGCGAAGGCCATTTCATGGTTTCTGACTATCCACCAGACTAGCTTGATCTCTTCCAGCCATAATCAGTTGGCAGGATTGAGATCTAATGCATCAGCATGTTCCTGAGTGAATCGAAGTCTGGGAACAAAGTCTGGTGGGTGTGTAGGCAAAGGGATAAGTCTGGTGAGCAGATCATCCAGGAGCTGGCACAGTATGCAGTACTCCTCAAGAGGGGCCATGACTGACTGGATCTTTTTGGCAACTGGTTTGTAAGTGAAAAGATGAGATGACAAGCCAAACTGGAAAACAGAATTGAAAGTGGACATATGAGACAGAGATAAGGATGACTGAGTAGAAGAAAGGAATTCATATGAAGACTGGGATGGAATATGTAAGTCTGGTAACAGAACCAAAGATGGAGAAGTTACAAGAAATAAAGCAGAACAATGAATTGGTGAATGGAATAATGGAGAATTGTTGGGATCTCCCCAACCAGGCAGTGGATCATCAAAACCTAAAAATCCAACTTGACAACCAATTGGTGGTTGACATAGGCTTGTCCATGGCAACAGCATGGACATCCTTCCATCCAAGGATGGGTTGGAATTTTAAACTCCTTATCCATGTTAGGGTCTCAGAGTGTGATGGTCTGAGCTCCATCAGGGAAATTGTCAGTGGACATGCTCATGAGACAATGGAAAGGTCAGCCAAGGAGCAAATTGAAGTTCACTCTCAGAATGACTTGAACCTGGAGGCAAACCTCCCCTGCACCAAAGTCCATTCAGAGATTTTCTACAACTCCAATGATCAATTCTGTACTCATGTTAGCATTTGACATTGTCATAACATGATCAGACTGGACTGGTAGTCCGAGTTTTTCCCACACCCATTTGGGCATGGCAACAATCTTGGAACCACTGTCCATTACTGCTATAATGGTTCGATCAGTACTGGTGATCCGGACATCAAGAGAGCAGAGAGGGATGCTGTGATGTGCTACAATGAGGCCATCATTGTTCCAGTGAACTTGGTCCCCATATTTGTGCTCAACAGTGGCTGGATCATGACTGGCTAATTCATTGACCTATACAATGTTAGAGGAAAGGGAAATACATTTGGTAGTGGTTAGGTTGCAGAATTGTTTGCAGATGTTTGGAGTGATGGACATCAACTCTTTGACTGGTACAGGTATGGTAGAGGTGAGAATCCAGTCAAGGATTTGCTTGGGGGTGGTTTTATCTTCAAGGGGGAAAGAATACCTAAATTGTCTAGAGTTTATTCCAGACATGTTAGCAGTTTCAGTACAAGGAGGAAATAAATTTTTTGAGATGGGGGCAGTAGGCATAGTCACCATGGACCTTAAAGGTCCAGATGTCAAAGAACAAGCCAGTATGGTAACCAGGGGCATGGCCTCTTCTGCTGGCACCACACAGTTTCTGGTCTTGTCAGTCCTGCATACCAGAATTTCGACACCATTGAAGCAAGCACATTTACCCTTGTTCTTTGCCTTCTCAGCTCTAAAATTTGCCCACGCTTGAGCAATGTATGGCTGAAAGTCCAGGTCTGCAAGCTCCAGTTGAGGAGCATCCCAGTCTTTTACCAATGCCAAGAAGATGGATGGCTTGATCTCTAGAATCACATCAGTGTCAGCAGGATAGACAAAAACAATTCTGGTGGTAATGTTGACTGGAGTGGTCTGGGAAAAGATGTGATCAAGACAGTCATGGAGACATTGAGTATCTAGAATCCAAGGAATGCACTTGCCATCTGAAAGGTATAGCTGGCCATTGGAGCCTCAGCTTGCCTTACTGGATTGCACATAACCTTCAACATGAGGGCACTTCCCCATGAAATGACTTGGGTCTGTGCAGAAGGCACAGTTACAGTTATGGGCATGCTGAAGGTTCTGTTCCTTTTTGATAGTGGAAGCAGGGGGTGGAGTAGCTATAGTAGGGAATGATACTGACAGACTGGGCATGTTAGCCCAGGTTGGGTAGTACAGAACAGAAGGAGTCAGAGGGGTAGAGATGGAAGCAGAGAGAGAATGAAGTTGGGATCCAGTGAGTAGGAATTTGGCAGCGGTGAAGCTGTTGTCAATTTTGTAAGGATTGGAGGGATGGTGATCTACTTTGGTGATAAGGAGACATTGCTGGACCTGAGCTTCAAGGTCAGCTGGTAATCCAGACATAAAAAGTGTGTTCTGGTCCAGGTCAGACAACTTGTTGGCAATGATAAGTGTCTAGGCGACCTTCAGGAACTTTCTTTGGTATTTGCCAAGTTCCTCAACAGTGTGCATTGGCTTTGCATGGAATTCCTGTATGAGGTATTGGATATCAGCACAACAATACCAGTTAGTACCTTCACAACCAGGGTACAACTTCTTGACAGCATCTATGAACATGCCCTAGTTGGCAGGGGTGGTGGTTGCTTCTGGGAGTAGCTCCCATCCTTCAGCTTCTTCAAGATCAGCATATTGTATGGCATACCAGATCTTCTCTGCCAGTGGTACCTAGTAAGTTGATGAACTTGAGGAAGTGCAGCAACAGTGCCAGTGACTTTCCATCAAATTTCAGAGCATTTGTGGTGCCCAAGAAGGGCATAGTCTGTGCAGAGTTAGCCATATGTGAAAGAGGAGGAGGATACAGTAGACAATGTTGGAATTGAGTGGGTACCAGTGGTAGAACAGGTGGTAGACTGGACAATATGGATTGAGCAGGAGCTTGGGATGGTGAAGGCAGTAGAACAGGCAATGATGTTGGGACATGTGCTGGTGATGGGATAGATGAAGGACTGGACAGTACAGTCAATGACAACAGTAAGCTAGGTGTGATGGAAGGGACCAGAGTAAACCAGAAAGAAGTGTTGGTGGTATTGAGAAGGTTGGAGAGAGAGGGAGCAGATGAGGAGGACAATGAGGGTGATGACAAAGAAGACAAAGAGTTACTAGACAAGAGCAGTATGAGTGATGTGAGTGGAGAAGAAAACAGGGGTGTTGTAACATTTCCCTAATTTTCTACATGCTATTTGACACTTAACGGACACTTACTTAGTTTTCTTTCTATTTTCTTTATGTTTGCCACTTAGCTAAGGGGTTAGCAGACACGAACTCGAGTAGGAGTCTCGACCAGTTCAGACCAAGGATGCATGGCTCAAGGCTATGTCACCCTTGACGTCACCACCCTGGATCATCACACAGGGACTATATGCGACTGTATGCTGCCAGCGCACACCTATCCATATTTAGCCCCTATGACTCGAACTGACTCAGGACGAGTATGATATGACTCCTCCCCTCGTCCTAACTTGTACATCTCAGCCCTGGAGCTTCACCTCATGTACCAATAGCATAAATAACGTAGTATAGCCCCACTAGCATGGACCAGGCACAGCCTTGTACAGTAGAGTATAAATACCATGCTCGAAGCGAGACAAGACCCCCAGTCTTGTTCTCCTTTGATATTTCCCTCTCACACTTACCTGCTTGAACGCCCCTTCTCAAGCGTCCAGCTCTTAAGTGAGTTAGGTCGTTTCATTAGAACAAGACTGACCTTTACCCGCTGGATTAGCTACCCGCTGGAAGCATACAAAGTCGACTAAAGAAACCCAGGGTTAACCAGTAGGAATCTCACTCGTGTTCGTCTGGAGTACTAAACACAGGTCAAGTGTTGTACTACTGTGTAGAAGATTTACTCGAATACTCCCTCACCAGAACCAGAGGATTCCCCGACCCAGTAGCAAGGGCTGGACCATCTACTGTAACTCTCGAAGACCTTGTACCGGATTGGCCAGTGGAGTTGAAAGTTGAGGACGAAGAGGACCTACAGGTAAAGGAATGGCATTCCGCCTTATCCATAGAGGAATTGCATCAGGAGCTCACAAAGCCCATTACAGCTACTCTACCCAGAATCGGAACCGGAGGAAAGAGAAGTAGCTGAAAGGAGATCGGAAGAGTTGGAAGGATTATCCGACTATTGTACTAGTTTAGATGAAGGTTTAAGGACTGCCAGGGAAAGAAGTACCCTAGGCCCAGACGACGCACCATCCATATTAGTCAAGAACGAAGAGGACCTCTACGGGAACATTGTAGTCCCATTCCAGCACAAAGAAGGCACACCACCTTACCGCCCCTCTACCCCTGATCGCCCAGCCCCGCTTCTCACGGAACCAGTAGACTGGTCTCACGTAACCAGGAACAGACGTCATGGATCGACAACTGAGGCAAGCGGACTTAGACATGTGACTAGAGAGAGGCTACAACGGGAGATTGATGATCTTATCCAGGAGGAGATACACCTTGCTGAGGAAAGAGACCGGAACGCTGCTAGAGCAATTGAACTCAGAGAACAGGTTCACGTGGCACGTGCAAACATCCAGGAACGAATTCAGATTAGAGAGAGAACTCCTACTCCCCACCCTCCTCATCCTGCTCCTTACCCCCGTTGGTTTCGCCCTCACAAGCCTCTTGCTCGTGATATCATTACTCCTCTCCAACCCTGTTCGACACTTAGGAAACCTTGTCATTATTATCCATATTAGGCTACTATACATGGAATACCAGATAGTAGAAGCACCTATCCTGATCCCACTGAGAGAAGAGCACGTAATTGAAGAAGTGCCACCGCATCTAATCGAAGAAGATCATTAACTGCATCCTCATGGAAGGACCCAGACCGGCAATGGTACCAGATTATCTGGAAAAGTGTAGAGTTATCGGAACAAGGAGACAGCTCCTATCCTTTATCCATAACGGGACAACCGCTAGATGGGACCCCTTTGCCATGGATGTAGATTGCATGGAGATGGATGAAGAAGAACCAGAACTCGAAGACGATGAACAAGAGGCCGCCATGATCTGAAAAGGGAAAGCCCGTGTAGGTAAAAGGTACAAGAAGACACAAGCTTGGATCAGCACTTGTTTTAACTGTGGAAAACCCAGTCACTTTGCAAAAGATTGTCGACAAGGATCGACCAAGTGTCCAGATTGCTCGTGGATGAAAGGAGAGCACAAACCCAATTGCGTACGAATAAAAGCACAATCCGCCAGAACAATGGACACACAGCCCACATCGGCATGGAGCAATGAAAAAGACATCCCTTGTGCGTGTAAAGGAATGACGATGGAACAGGTGAAAGCATTGTTCCAATCCATGCCCTCAAGCTTGGGAAAAGCTTGAGCAGTCTGGAGGAGCTGAGCGACCACTCTGCCGAAAGAAGCTCAGACGCACGCGCTATGTCATTAATCTCAGATGGATATGAACCTATGCCAACCATTATTCAGGAAAAACCCCATGGCCTACAGTCCACAGATATAGATATGCGACACCTCGCTGCTATTGCAGCCGAAACAAAAGAAGAACCAGTTAAGAAAAAAGAGATCGAGCTACCGATCATTATCTATACTGAAAATGGAAAAGAAGCCCTGGTGAAAGCCCTACTAGACTCAGGGTCACATGTGACATTCATAGACCAGAAATGGGCCGAAGAAAACGAGATACTGCTGAAGCTGTTACCCCGCCTGATCATCCTCTATAACGCAGATGGCATGCGAAACAGCACTGGAACATTGAAGTACTACGCGTGCGTTGTAATGGAATATGACAGACATCGAGAAGAGATGAAAGCCGAGATCGCCAATCTTGGAAAGAATAAAGTGATCCTCGGATTCACATAGTTGAAGCACCATAACCCAGAAATAGATTGGGAAAAGCAAACGGTATGGATGACGAGATGCCCGACCAAATGCAAGAACCCATTCCTACATTACCTTGACCAAATAGAAAGAGTTGACATGCAAATCCTCGCAGAGATGTGCAAAGGACAGCAAGTAGACAAGAAGCTTGCGGAGTTAATGGATAAAAATAAGACACCCGAAGAACTCGTTCCAAAGGAGTATCACCGATATCTCCACGTGTTCTCGAAGAAAGAATTGGAACAGATGCTGATTAGAAAGCCATGGGATCACGCTATAGACCTAAAGCCGGACTTTGTGCCGAAGAAAGGAAGGTTAATACCCCTTGATCCCATACAGCAGAAGGAGGTCAGCAACTTCATAGATGATCAGCTCTTGAAAGGGTATATTCGACCCTCCAAATCGCCTCAGACCTCACCCGTATTCTTCGTGCCAAAGAAGGACGGAAGAAAGTGAATGGTACAGGATTACCATTACCTAAACGAATTCACGATAAAGAACAACTATCCCTTGCCACTTATATTACAACTCGTCGATAAACTAGCCAGAGCAAAACTCTTTATGAAGATGGATCTCCGATGGAGATACAATAATGTGCAAATCAAAGAAGGAGACGAATGGAAAGCTGCCTTCATCTGTCACAGAGGATTGTTCGAACCTCTAGTGATGTATTTTGGACTATGCAACTCCCCCGCAACCTTTCAAACAATGATGAATGAATTGTTCACAGACATGGAAGACGTATGTGTCGTCTATATCGATGACATCATGATTTTCACCAAAACAGATAACCAAAAGGAGCACAATTGGATTGTACTCAAAGTGCTCACGTGACTCGCTGAAAATGACCTATTCATAAAACCCGAAAAATGCTATTTCCGAGTAAAGCAGGTAGAGTTCCTAGGGATGATCGTCACCTCCGAAGGAATTCAAATGGACGATGAAAAGGTTAAAGCCATCAGGGAATGGCCTATGCCCACTAAGGTAAAGAACGTGAGAAGCTTCCTCAGATTAGCCAACTTCTACCGAAGGTTCATAGAAGGGTATGCGCAAGTCGCATGACCACTTAATGACCTGATGAAGAAGGATATCACGTTTGATTGGACGAACTGCCAACAGAGGGCCTTCGATGATCTAAAAGAGAAATTCACCACTGCCCCTATCCTTGCATACCTCGATATAGATAAGCGTTTCCGCCTCGAAATGGACACATCAGACTTCGCAACCAGAGCAGTATTATCCATAGAGAAAGAAGGAAAATGGCACCCCGTTGCCTACTCCTCGCATTCCATGATGCCTGAAGAAAGAAACTACCCAATTGCTGATAAAGAAATGCTCTCAGTCATACGAAGTCTAGAGCAATGGTGTCACTACCTTGAAGGAGCGTGAGAAGAATTCAAAATTTGGAATGATCACACGAACCTCCAATGGTTCATGAAGAGGCAGGACCTCAATAGACGACAAGCCAGATGGGCTCAGTACCTATCTCGCTTTCACTTCAAATGGGTACATAAAGTGGGAACTCAAATGGGAAAACCCAATGCACTCTCTAGAAGGGAGGACCACTCGGATGGAAAAGATGAAGATAATAAAGGAGTAACCGTGATTCCCCAGGAGAAGATCCGTACAGTCCAGCTAGGGACTAATGACGATGAAGTAATCCAACGGATCAAGAATCTCATACATAGATTAAAAGAAACCGAAGTGCAGAACCTAGAAAAACGATATGAAGTCCATATGGAGCAGGAAGATTTGCTAGTGGACAAAAATAGAAAGATCTTCGTACTGGATGCCAAAGAACTCCAAATGGAGATACTACGCTTGCATCACGACATGTCTGTAGCCGGACATCCAGGAGGAGAGAAAACGATAGAATTAATACGTCGCAGCTATACATGGCCAGGAATGACAACAAAGATAAAGGACTACGTTGCCAGATGTGACCTGTGTGCACGACACAAAGGAGCTAACGCCCTGCCAGCCAGAAAGCTATTACCGCTCCCCATACCAGAAAGACCATGGGAAGATATCTCTGCCGATTTTATAACGGATCTGCCAACAAGCCAAGGGCTAGATGCCATCCTGGTAGTTGTAGATCGCTTCTCTAAAGAGGTAGAGTTCATCCCATGCAAGAAAACCACCACGGCATTGCAAACCACCCACCTTTATCTAGACCATGTCTGGAAAACGCACAGTTTGTCCCGGACCATAACGTCAGACCAAGGTCCGCAGTTCACATCACAAGTGATGATGGACTTATGCTGCAGATTAGAAATCAAAGCGAAATTATCCACTGCCTTCCACCTGCAGACAGATGGACAGATGGAAAGGATCAATCGAGATCTACAGCAGTTCCTTCGACTCTTCTGCTTTTCGCAGCAGTCGAAATGGACGGAATGGCTAGCCATTGCACAATTCTCATATAACAGTAAAGCTCAGGCGTCGACAGGAACATTGCCCTTCAGCATAACGCATACATATCAGCCAAGAATGGGCTTTGAACAGTGCCTCGTCAAGGTGCCCGCAGCTGAAGAACTATCGGAGCACATAAAGAAGGTTTGGGAACAAACGCAAGAGAACCTAGCAAAGGCTCAACACCATATGAAGGAACAAGCTGACTGCCATCAATCGGACACGCCGTCCTACCAGATCGGAGATCAGGTGTGGCTGTCCACAGAAAATCTAAAGTTGACCAGAGCATCGAAGAAGCTCACGGAACGATGGATCAGACCATATACCATAATCCGCCTAGCTGGATCAAACACAGTTGAACTGCGCCTTCCCTGATCAATGAGAATCCACCCTACAGTCAACATATCATGTGTAAAACCATATAAAGAACGACTACCCGGCCAAACTGTCACAAAACCTGGACCAGTACTGGTGACCGAGGAATGGGAGAACGAATGGGAAGTAGAGAAGATAGTGGATAGTAGATGGGTCCAAAACCACCCCCAATTCCTGGTGCATTGGAAGGGATACCCGGAAGAGGAACAAACTTGGGAACCAGAGTCGAATCTCAAGCACATGAAGCAGGCTATCACAGACTTTTACAAAGTAATGCCAAGTGCACCACGGAAACTCCGTGTCGCAGTGCCGGACTTCTTTAATTTATTTAAGCATTGCGGATCGCCTATTCCAGAAAAACCACTGCATCTGCTACCGCTTGATCGCCTCGATCATCCATAAGCAGATAGCCCCAGGGGTGTGCCTGGGTTACCAACGCTCTTATTGCTGATCGAGCCTCGCTCTCGCAATGGACTATGCTTGCCGCCACCTTGCCGCTCTCTGCACTCGCCTCGCCCGTCTCCATTTCCATTCCCCTATTTATACTTCTCCTGTCCCCGACAGCACCCCTGTCGTGCCTACCCCAGAAAATGTTGACGACTTCGACCCCACAGCCATATGGGATGACGAATGGGACCCCTCACACCCTCTAGGAAATCATGCAGAACATTGGGTGTTTATATGGGACAATGGTAGCGACTGCCATAGTATTCCGAACACTGCGACGGTCTGGGGGGATGCTGAAGCTGAAGAGGAATCGGTACCGGACCTGGAATCCATACCAGACCCCTCGGACCCTCAATGGACACCAGAAAACTGGCTGGGTCCCTGGAAACTGGCTCAGGAACTGATGGAATTATGGCTTCCTGGAGGTATGCCGTCCCTGCAACCTGATGTCACCGTCCCTATTCCCGATCCTCTGCCACCTGTGCACCCTAACCATTACCTGTGGCCTGCGCCATATCATTGGCCGGACATCGGGCCATCCACCCAATACTGCCTGCAGCTTACCCAATGGCCAATGTACATGGATATGCCATCAGAGCAGCATGGGTATTTCGCCTGGTACTTGGCGCATATCACGTGGCCAGATGAACCACCCAAGGGAGAATAGTTGGCTGTCAGGATGTCAGCTCATAGGGAGGGGGTAGTGTAGCGTTTCCCTAATTTTCTACATGCTATTCGACACTTAATGGACACTTACTTAGTTTCCTTTCTACTTTCTTTATGTTCGCCACTTAGCTAAGGGGTTAGCAGACACGAACTCAAGTAGGAGTCTCGACCAGTTCAGACCAAGGACACATGGCTCAAGGCTATGTCACCCTTGACATCACCACCCTGGATCATCGCATGGGGGCTATACGCAGCTGTATGCTGCCAGCGCACACCTATCCATATTTAGCCCCTATGACTCGAACTGACTCAGGATGAGTACAATATGACTCCTTTCCTTGTCCTAACTTGTATGTCTCAGCCCCGGAGCTTCACCTCATGTACCAATAGCATAAGTAACGTAGTATAGCCCCGCTAGCACGGACCAGGCACAGTCTTGTACAATAGAGTATAAATACCATGCTCGAAGCGAGACAAGACCCCCAGTCTTGTTCTCCTTTGATATTTCCCTCTTACACTTACCCGCTCGAACGCCCCTTCTCAAGCGTCCAGCTCTTAAGTGAGTTAGGTCATTTCAGGTGTATGGTTCTCCCCCAGATATCTCAGAGGTGATGATGCTATAAACACTCTGGGTATGAAATTTTTGACATAAGGTTCACCAGGTAAATTTTCTTCTGTGGCAGTGGATCCTAAAGCTAGGGTAGAGTAATGTCAGGATCCAGAATTGAGAAATGGAGATTGACGTCAGAATATGCTGGGCCAATTGGAATTGTTGGTTGAAGGGTCAGTATGAAGTCCCATTGGGGGACTAAGGTCTAGGTTGGTTAATTCAGGGAGGTCAGATTGGTTGTGTTGACTGTTTTGAAGGAAGACTGGATAGAGTATCAGTGACATGTCTCTGATTTATAGGTTACAAAAATAGTTAAGTAAATTTTCAAGCTCTTGACACTGAGCAGTAGGTCACAGACATCTTCTGGAATCCATTTGTGAGTCCCTCATGGTGGGCTCCAGTTGAAAAACAGGTAAGTTGGCTGGAAGGACTTTTGGAAGTCCACTAATCCTGGCCAACAGAAGAAGGGTCTAGGGGAGCAATAGGTTTGCCCCAAAAGGGACTCTGTAAAGCAGGTGAGTGTTCCAAAGGACTCTGGAACATTACCCAGCAATCAGGATGAGCAGGAAAGAAGTCCGGAGTTTGTCATTTGTAGTCCAGAATTCCAGATGTTGGTAAAAGTGGTGTGGAGAGTGTTAAGACAGTAGAGAAATGGCAGAAAATGGTATACAGTGACAGTGACAGTGACAGTGTTCAGATGGTGATGCAGTGGTTGTGAGCTAATGGTAAGCTGGATTGATAATCCTAAGTACATTGCTTTATAGTCTGGGCATATCCAGGACTAGCATATACATGTATAAGACAATGTCCATAAATGATAGTGTAGCATAAGTAAGTCTGGTCTAATGAAAGTGAGATCTGGTATAGACAGATGTGTACCAGAATACCAGAATATGACTGGACTATAACCAGACTATGAGACCAGTCAACAAGTCTAAGTCAGACTTGAACAAAGTAGTCATAGGTAAGTGTAATCAAAGGTAGTCCTCCAAAAACAAGGAAAAAGAGAAAATATAACTGTAGAGATGTACTCAGCTTTACAGCATAAAGACTGCTACCCCCTTCCTCATACCTCTGACCTCCTCAATGCTCCCTCTGGAGCCAAGGTCTACATGAAAATCGATCTCCATCATGCATACCATCTGGTCTATATTGTGGAGGGAGATGAGTGAAAAACCACATTCTGGACTCAATACAGATCTTTTGAGTGGTTGGTTATGCTGTTCAGACTTACAAATGCTCCAGTGGCCTTCCAGTGGTTTGTCAATAACATTTTTACAGACATGCTTGATGTCTGTGTCATGGTCTATCTTGACAATATCCTAATATACTCCCATGACAAGGAATCACATTGCAAACATGTCCATGAAGTACTCCAGCATCTCTGCACAAACAGCTTGTATGCCAAGCCAGAGAAATGCAAGTTCCATTCTGACATGGTTGAGTATCTCAGATATGTTCTTTCTCCCTCTGGTCTCTCCATGGCCTCTGACAAGATCAAGGCAATCATGGATTGGCCTGAATCCAGGAAAGTCAAGGACATCCAGTCCTTCCTCAGGTTTACCAATTTCTATCATCATTTTATTCAAGGTTACTCTGACATTGTGATTCCACTTACTCATCTCACTTGCAAGGGAGTCCCTTGGGACTTCTCTGATGCCTGCCAGAAATCCTTCCAATGCCTCAAGGACACATTCATTTCCACTCCAGTGCTCATGCACTGGATTCCAGATGTCTCCATTACCATTGAAACCAACACCTCCAACTACACCATTGCCAGTATCCTTTCTGTCACAACTCTGTCTGACAATGAACTCCACCCCATCATGTTCTTCTCCTGGACCTTATCCAGAGCTGAGTTGAACTATGACATCCATGACAAGGAGTTACTGGTAATTTATGAGGCATTTAAATCATGGCAACATTACTTGGAAGGCTCCAAACTCCCCATAGATATTGTTACAGATCATAAAAACCTTGAATACTTCTCCACTTCCAAGCTCCTGATGTGATACCAAGCCCGGTGGTCTGAGTGTTACAGATGCTATTTCATGCCTTTGTGCCCCCTTTCTTTTATTTTTGCCCCTTTAAGCAGCAGTCTGGTTTGCAATCTGGTTAGTACAGTGCACTATCCATATCATCTGGGTCCCAGTCTGGTATGTCCAGTAATCTGAGTCTGGTTTTCCAAGTCTGGATCCATCTAGTCATATGGACTCATTTCTAGTCAGGAGTCACTCTAACTCACAAGCCTCATGGAGCCTAGACCATGCACAGGTTAGCACAGCCAGGTACAGGATTTGCCTTGCAGCTACATCATGTTGATCTTATAACAGCCTCATGGAGGAGGCACTGTCATATCTTATCCTATAGCAGTATGGATGCTTCACAGCCCTTTCTGCCTCATGTATCAATAGCTATAGTAGCTCAGGATAGCCTTAGTAGCATGGACCAAGCACTGCCTTGTAGTGTAGAGTATATAAAGGCCTGTCAGTAGCATAGTCCCTATCTTAATTCACCTGTATTTTCCCTGCCTTTCTCCCAGCCCCTCAGCTCCTTTCTCAGTTGCTTGAAGTGTACCTCCTTCAAGCCCTTTAACTAGGGAACCCTAGAGTATAGAACAGCCCCAGGAAGCCAGGTTGTCACACTGAGTACCTTAATTAGTTCAACATGGTAGTCCAGTACTGGCCTGGTAAGCTCGGAGCAAAACCAGATGCTTTGACTAGACATTGGGATGTCTACCCCAAAGAGGGGGATAAGGACTACGCTTACATCAGCCCTGATAATTTTAGACTAATTTTCACTCCAGAACAGCTTGCATTGTCCCTTCAAGCTACAGTAACTTCAAAAACCCTTTCCATGTTTGCCTAGATTGTGATGTATGAAGCATATCACTATATACTATGGGAATTTCGCTTAGCTTTGGTGGAGTTATAAATAGTACTCACTCTTAGCTACCAAAATGTTCCCTGGATCATGTGATTTGGTTCACAGGCTGTAAAGATACAACCATTTTAAAACAGCACTACCATGGAAAGGGTTTTTTCACTTTTGAATTTACAAGGGTATTTGGTATTATTAATACTTGGTATAGCCTCCTTTTGCTCTAAGCACTGCATGAACCCTTCTAGGCATGCTTTCAATCAATTTCTGACACTCCTCAACTGATATCCTCTCCCACTCTTTCTCAACTCTTTCCCACAATTGATGAACTCCATTAGCAGAGTTTTCATGCTCTGCAAGTCTCCTTTTGAGCCAATCCCAGAGGTGCTCAATAGGATTTACAGTAGGTCAGGAGACTGTGCAGGCCACCTCATGGTCCTAAAATCCTGATCTTCAAGCCACTCCTTTACCTTTTTGCAGGTATGCTTGGAATCATTGTCTTGCTGAAAGATCATGTCTGATGGATTTAGACCATAATACTGCAGAGTATTTAGCAGTTCATCCTTCAAAATCTGAAGGTAAAGGTCTCCATCCATCAGGCCATCAATCTTGGCAGCATAGCCAACTCCCTGCCAAGTCATACAACCCCACATCATCAAGGAACCTCCACCATACTTGA
>JBBPKX010000100.1:0-28301 GCA_038089435.1 Boletus austroedulis | reverse complement strand
CATGAGGCATGTGAGTCAGAGTGACCAAGAGTGACTCCTACTGACTCCGGTATGACTCGGTATGACTCGTTGTGACTCGATCAAGGTCATGACTCGGTATGACTTGATATGACTTGTTATGACTTGTTATGACTTGTGAGACTCTGTGGCTGTGCTGTGGCTGTGACCCACAACCAAGAATGATGGAAAAAATGAAATGTACACCCATCTTAGGGATTCGTTACACCTGGTGCATCGGAAAGGCTACTTGGAGAAGGAACAGACCTGGAAAACAGAGGATAACTAGAAGCATGTGCCACAGGCCATTGCAGACTTCCATTGCAGACTTCCATTGCAGACATCCTAGTGCCACATGTAAGCTCTGCATTGCCATCCCCAACTTCTTTGACTTATTTAAGTATTGCAGATCACCTATTCCTGAAAAACCACCACACTTACTTCCTTTTGATCATCTGGATGATCCTTGACTGGAACAGTGTGTTTCCCAGGGGTGCACCTGGGTTACCAATACTCTTATTGTTGATCAAGCTTGGCTCTCACATTGGACACTATTTGCAACACCACTGCATACTTCTGCACACTTCTGCACACTTCTGCACACTTCTTGCCCACATTCACCAGTTATGTCTCTGTTCCCCTTTCTATGCTCTGCCACCTCCTATCATTATTGAACACATCAAACTTGCTGTGGAACTCCAGACCACTCTGGGTCCATATTCCCAGTATATGCAACATTCAGTGACCATATCCTATCATCATACTGCATTATCAATAGTCCAGAAGGTGTTCTGCATAGTTTGGATCTGAGTCAGTAGATCCAAGTCCAGTAGGTTTAGTCTGGTCTGGGTCCAGTATTTTCCTGCAGTCCATTTAATGTTGTATCATTGTTTCATCACTCAGACTTTGTAGTTATAGTCTCATTTCACCTTACATACAATACTAGACAGTCCTCCAGGCATTCCCAAGGACTATAAAATCCTTGTCACCATCCCTGACAAGGGGAGAATATACATTTTACCATCTCACCATCACCATTTACTGTCTACTGACCAACACATGCACATTCCCACCATTTCTCATCATTTTATATTGTTCTTCAATGCTTTCCTCACTGTCCATCATATTCCAATAGTCCAATAGTCTGGTTTCTCATGCTCTGGACTACTATCTGGACTACAATGACTGTCCTGGAAATGTCCAGGACCACTCTCCTAGTCTTTCTTCATCACTCACCTGGTTATCTCACTCACAGGATCTCCTGGGATGAGCATATCTCCACCATTCTCCAATGCTCCCCTCACTGTCCACCCCCTTCCTATTGAGCACTGATAGTCCGATAGTCCAGTTTCTCACACTCTGGACTACCATCTGGACTACAATGATTGTCCTGGAAACATCCAGGACCACTCTCCTAGTCTTCCTTCATTACTCACCTGATTATCCTACACACAGGATCCCCTGGGACAAGCACATTTGCAGTCCCTTATCTTACAACTACTCACCCTAAAAGTGAAGTTTACACTGCTTTGACAGGTCACCAGCTGACCTTGTTCTGTTTTTAGACACTATGGAAACCTTATTTGACAGGTTCCAGATCTCTCCAATCAAATGTGTCAAGGCCACCATCTGTTATGTCAACCCAGATGAGATGGTCCTTTGGCAATCCATCCATAAAGAATCAATGTCACTGACTGACTGGGGAGCACTCATTTCCAGACTCATTTCAATGTATCCAAAATGTGCTGACACTCTTTAGACCCATTTGTCACTACTCCATCTGTCACCACCACCACTGTCATCATCTCTGTCATTTCTGGCACCATCTCCAGTGCAATCATTACCAACCTCACTACTGTTATCATCCACATCATTCCTAGCACTGTCACCACCTTCTCCAACATCTATGCCACCATTACCATACATGCCACTGTCTCTGCCACTGTTGTCACCATCATGCTTATTACCAATACCATTTCTGTTAATTCTATATCCATATCCAGAACCAAGTTCAGAACTGGCTGCTCTACCAGCAGCAAGTCTGTACCCATCACTACCATCAATACTGTCACCACCAACATCATCACCATCCAATTCACCATCAACACCACTGCCAACACCCTTACTGACATCACAACTGACATCATTACTGATATCAACACCAGTACTGATACTGGTCTGGTCTCCAATGTCATCTCTGACCCCACCAACACCATCCCTGACATGTCCAGCACTGAAACTGACTCAGTTGCCACATCAACCACCACCTCAACTGACCATTACCATGCTCTCATTTGCATGGACTGAACCATCACCAGCATTATGTATGTTTTGTGCTGACCTAAATCATTTTATTCATAGATGCCCTCTAGCTGGAGAGTACATCCAGACTGGATTAATAGTCCAAGATCCAGATCATTGACTGTACTTACCCAGAGGGGCACACATACTGCACATCCCTGGTTGTACTACTGTGTATGCCAGCCTGAAGCATGTACTTGCCAACTGACAACCACAAATGCCACCATCACCACTAACTTCAAATCTGGCTCCAGCTCTAGTACCTTTGTCAATTCCATCCCTACCACTGCCACCACTGTCATTACCATCCAAACCAACCATCACTGTGCTTGCACTCTTGCATCACATGCCTGCACCCACTATCTGCTCCTTTTGTACTAACCATACCCATTTTATTCACAGATGTCCCATTGCTGTCAGCTATGTCTGGCTGGACTTATAGTCTGAGGTCTGGACCAATGTCTTTATCTACTGGATGGTAAATGTATTCCATGCATTGCTGGCTACACAACCATCTATGCTAGTGTCAATTGCATCATCGCACTACATCATTTGCCACCACTGTCATTATCATCACCATCACCAGTCTGGAATTCACTCTGGACTTCATGTAGATCTTTATACTGGTTGCCCTCATCATCACTAATGCCAATGACACTATCTTGGACTTCAATACTGCCATCACCATCACCATCATTACTGAAACCAACATTGTTACCATCACTGCCTTTACTGTTGTTGATGTCATCATCACCAGCACTGGTCCAGACATCATCTTGGACCTCATGCTGGTCTCCTGCTCAACCATCATTGTCACCATCATCATCAACATCTCAGACTTCAACACTATCATCATCCCCATTACCGTCAATAAAGCTGTTTCACAGATCACCACCACAACATCCAGTTGCAACCAACTTACCATCACCAGTCTGGATGTCAAGTCAGACTATAGTCCAGACTTGGTTGTCATCAGCAATATCACTATTACTATTGTAAACTTCACTTTTGTGGCAAGTAGTTATGATGAGGAACTGTGAATATGCTCATCCCAGGGGATCCTGTATGTAAGATAACCAGGTGAGAAGTGGATGGATGAATGGGAAGTGGTCCTGGATGTTTTTGGGACAATCATTGTAGTCCAGATGGTAGTCTGGAGCACAAGAAACCAGACTATTGGACTATCAGTGCTCAATAGGAAAGCAATGGATGGTGAGAGGAACATTGGAGAACAGTGGAGATGTGTGTGCATTGGTCAGTAGACAGTAAATGGTGATGGTGAGACAGTAAAACATATATTCTTCCTTGTTAGGAATGGTTGACAAGGATTTTATAGTCCTTGGGAATGCCTAGAGGACTGTCTAGTATCATATCTAGGGTGAAACAAGATGATAACTATAAAGTCTGAATGATAAAACAATGATACAACATTAAATGGACTGCAAGAAAATACTAGATCTGGACTGGACTAAACCAACTAGACTCAGACCTACTGACTTAGACCTGAACTATGGAGATGACCACCTAGACTATTGATGGTGTAGTATGACAATGGGATATGGTCATAGAATATTGCAAAAACTGGGAATATGGACTCAGAGCAGTCTGGAGTTCCACATCTGCAAAGGACTCAAATGCTGACTGTCCCCAGTCAGCTGGAAGTGGGCAATGATGGTAATGGATGGGGGACAATGGCATGAATGGATGATGTAGTCGAGCACAGAAAGGATGATGTCGATGATGTAAAGTAGGGACTGCAAAGGACTTGCCAAAAATGGTATGGTGGGCTAAGTCTGGTGGCTGTGCAGTGTGTGCTGATGTGCAGTGGATGATACAAATGTGGTGGTATGACTCGGTAGTATGTGATGGGCATAGTGGTAGTGTTATGGAGTACAATGGGCGTGATGAGGATGTGATGTGGTGACTCAATCACATGCGACAGGCATGGATGATGGTATGCAAGAAATTCCAGTGACATGCAATATAGTCTGGTTGTGGCTGTATAAAGTCTGGCAAGGTCCAGTCATAATCTGGTCTAAATTAGATGGTTAGTCCTGTCTAAACATATGGAATAGAAACAAAAATAAAGACAAATAGTAAGTATTAAATGGTAAACAGTGAAAAACAGTATGGATTTTGATGTGGGAGTCCGACCTGGCTTGTGTTCTTCATGCTGCTATTGCATCTATATCTTCCAGATGCCCTAAGTGCAAGTGTCCAACTTAACTTGGCTTCTTTGATTGACTTCTGACATCTTTGCAATGGTGATGTCCTTTAGTGGTCAAAACAAAATGAAATGAAATGGATGCATAGATATGGTAAACAGAATGGTGATAAAAGTCTAGAAGAGAGTCTGGTCAGACTTGTGGTCAGTCAAAAGTGTATAGTAAAAGTATTGTAGAGTGATGGTATGATGTGATTGGTATTTTCTTTTATCTTTTTGGTGACAGTTTTCAAAACAATGCAAGGTATCTCTGGATGAAACCTGGGATAAAATAATATAGTCTGGATGTAATCTGGTCAGTATGTAGAGCAGAATGGAATGCAAAGGACAGTGATTGGTGATAGTTGGCAGGAAGGAACAATGGTAAATGGTAAGTGTGAAATATGACAAGGAAGGTCTGAAAATAAAGTGAAAATAAAACAAGACTAATGGTCTCCCCCCCAGAAGGCTTTTACATCATGGCCTCCTGGCCATGCACACAGAGTTGCAAGGGGAGTGGTGACACAGAGTGTGACAACCTGGCTTCCTGGGGCTGTTCTATACTCTGGGGTTCCCTAATTAAAGGGCTTGGAGGAGGTGTGCTTCAAGCAACTGGAGAAGGAGCTGAGGGACTGAGAGAAAGACAGGGAAAGGACAAGATGAATTAAGATGGGGACTGTGCTACTGACAGGCCTTTATATACTCTACACTACAAGGCAGTGCTTGGTTCATGCTACTGAGGCTATCCTGAGCTACTATAGCTATTGGTACATAAGGCAAAAAGGGTTGTGAAGCATTCATACTGCTATAGAATGAGATATGACAGTGCCTCCTCCATGAGGCTGCTATGAGATCAACATGATGTAGCTGCAAGGCAAATCCTATACCTGGCTGTGCTAACCTGTGCATGGTCTAGGCTCCATGAGGCTTGTGAGTCAGAGTGACTCCTGACTAGAAATGACTCCATATGACTAGATGGATCTGGACTTGGATTATTGGACTTGGATTACTGGACATACCAGACTAGGACCCAAATGATATGGATAGTGCACTGGACTAACCGGATTGCATACTGGACTGCTGCTAAAGGGGTGAAAATAAAAAGAAAGGGGCATGAAATAGCATCTGTAACACTATACCCTTCCTAAGGGTTGGACTCCTAAACAACCAAACTAATCCTCAGTGCATTGAGGCAAGAGCAACCTGGCTCAAGTAAGGGGTCTTCTTTGACCAAAGCTCTTCTAGATCTATGTGGGTTCCTCTGTACATCGAGGCATGAGCATCCTAGCTCAAGTAAGACTTCTAAAACTGTCCCAGTGCATCAGGCAAGAGCATCCTAGCTCAAGAAAATCTCTGCTATCCTAGTATGTCAGGCATGAGCATCCTAGCTCAAGAAGGTGGTAATTCAACTCAAATGTGGGGGCATCACACTTCATTCATCTTGGTTAGTCTGGGAATGAACTGCCAAGGGGTGACTCGAATGGGGATGTTGGTTTTTCTTCAAAATATTTAACTCCTAGAAACACTAACCAGAGTGTCAAGCATTGATAAACCAGACAACTTCCTTGGTTCTTCCTCTGCTATCCTGTATGCATTGTTAACCCTGATGCAGCCCAGGGTTTTCCTTCAAAAGGGCTCTGCTCAGCCATTATCTATGGCATCAAGGATTTCCTTGGTCCTTTGGTAGACTTTCATCACCTGAAGGAAATCAGCACTTCTATTTCCACTGCACTCCTGGAACAAGGGGCCAGTATGTGCCACTCTTGCATGGCGCTTCTCCTGATCTGAAGACCTTCCTTTATTTCTGGGGCAATCTCTGTGGTGTTTGCCATACCACTTGGACTCTGAGCACCTCTTTCCTTTCTTTGGGCAATCTCTGATCCTATGACCCAGTTCATGACATCCATAGCATTCTTCTTGAATAGTTCTAAGCTCTGTGGGGTCGACATCCATGGCTTCTTCTTCATCTCTAGCCTTCCTGGGCTTAGACTGGTGAAAGGAATGAGAGGGGCAATCCTGAAAAGGCTGATCTTTGTAAAGGTACTGGTAGGCTTCCTGAGCACTTCCAATGTGCCTGATCTCTGCCATGTATGCAGTAATGGTGTTTGCATGCTTTCCTTCTCTAAAGATCTGCTGGATAATGGCTGGGCGAGTGCTCTTCTCAACTAGAGAGATGGCATGACTATCTGCAATGTCTGCAAGGTTATAAAGGGATTCAAAGTGAATGATGAACTCATCTGTGGTCTGATCTCCTTGTTTGATCCTGGAGAGTTCCTTGATGGCCCAATCTCTGTTATTGGTGGCTCTAAACATCATGGGTATTTCTGCTTCAAGCATGGCCCAAGTATAGGTTCTTCCTCTAGCTAGTCTTGTTTCTGCAAAGTGACCTGCTTTGGCTCCTGTTAAGCGAGATAGGACTGCAACTACTGCATCATATGAGTGGGAGGTAATGGCAGTGGAATTGGCATCAAGCCATCCTTTCATCTTTGACCACCATTCTTCAAACTTTCCTCTAGATCCATCATAAGTTCCTGGATCTGCAAAGAGCTCTATCTTTCTGGAGTATCCTGGGGTGGGACCTACTGATCCTGTTCGACTTCCTGCTTGGGCTCTAGCAAGCTGGTGCTGTAAACCAGTGTTCTCTGTCTGAAGCTGAGAGATGACAACATCCTGTGCCTGAAAGGCTCTCTCTATCTTTCCTATTACTTCAGCTATAGCTGCAATCTTATCCTCCCAGTTCACTGAACCATCCTAAAGGGTAGTGAGGACATCTTGGAAGGGGCTAACAGTAGACATCTTTGTCTATAGGTGGCTGAGTAAGGTTCTAATCTCTGTGGGACAACTCTAAGCATCTTGATCTCTTGTAACTCTTGTAACTCTTGTGGTGAATGCATCCACCAGACTCTAGGGGTAGGGGAGGGTGACAGATGGCTATGGCTAATGGTTCTGAGCATGCTTGACTCTAAGCAAAGCCTCCTCTCTTGATAGGACTCTTGTCAGTACATCAACAGCTATGATTGCAATCTTCTTAGGGGAACAGGAAATCTTTAGAGTGCTTCCTGACACTATGGGACACAGAGAGAGCTATTCCCTATCGCTCTTCCCTCTGGACAACTTTACCACCTGGCTTACTGTCAAACCAACTATCCTCTTGGGCCTGCAACTCTTAGACTCCAATGGGGTGATGGAAGGCACTTTTCTTCTCTCTAAAGCAGTGTGCCTGGGCCTATCAACTCCTGACACAGATAGGGGGGGTTCTGGTAGTGAATCACTTGATTAGAGCAAAACCTTAGGGCTATCAACTCCTAAGCACCAAGAGGGATCCAAGGGTAATCAATCCAAGGATTGGAAAAGGGGTAAATGATGTCCAAATGGCAGCAGAAGCCTAGGACTCCTATAGATCTGTCCAAATGGCAGCTAGAAGGCCTAAGATAGCAAGCTGAGACTCAACTAAAAGCTGCTCCTTCACTAGTATGACTTGAAGAGCAGGGGGCACCTGGTCCAAGAAGGATCTTAATTCAAATGTGACAACCTGGCTTCCTGGGGCTGTTCTATACTCTGGGGTTTCCTAATTAAAGGGCTTGGAGGAGGTGCGCTTCAAGCGACTGGAGAAGGAGCTGAGGGACTGAAAGAAAGACAGAAAAAGGATGAGATGAATTAAGATGGGGACTGTGCTACTGACAGGCCTTTATATACTCTACACTACAAGGCAGTGCTTGGTCCGTGCTACTGAGGCTATCCTGAGCTACTATAGCTATTGGTACATGAGGCAAAAAGGGCTGTGAAGCATCCATACTGCTATAGAATGAAATATGACAGTGCCTCCTCCATGAGGCTGCTATGAGATCAACATGATGTAGCTGCAAGGCAAATCCTGTACCTGGCTGTGCTAACCTGTGCATGGTCTAGGCTCCATGAGGCTTGTGAGTCAGAGTGACTCCTGACTAGAAATGACTCCATATGACTAGATAGATCCAGACTTAGATTACTGGACTCGGATTACCAGACATACTGGACTAGGACCCAGATGATATGGATAGTGCACCGGACTAACCAGATTGCATACCAGACTGCTGCTAAAGGGGCGAAAATAAAAAGAAAGGGGCATGAAATAGCATCTGTAATACAGAGTTCATGTCAGATGTGGTAAAGAGGCCAGTAAGGCCAGCATTTTCTGGATCAGATATAAAAGAATGTTAGTGATAGACAGATGTGGAGAAAATGGTGATGAAAAGATGGTCAGTGGTACTGGTAACAAGTCTACCAGAGTAACTGGTGGAGATACAGATGAATGTGATGACAGTATTCTTGGTACAACTGAATGTCATGGTGGTGGTTTTCAATTTGGTATTGATGATGGTAATAGTGATGATGACACTGGTGAAGTCAAAGATGAACATGGTGATGGCAACATGGCTGGTGACAGCCAGACTGGTGACAGTAAGTTGTTTGCAACTGGGTGTTGTGGTGTAGAGCCAGGTACATCTCTATGGTTATATCCTTTAGTTTTCTCCATTTTTGGACACCTACATTTGATTTCATTCACATACACTTTGTTTGTTTAATTCTGACATAGACTAGTTGACCAGTTTGGTAGTCTGGTCATAGTCTGGTCGCAATCTGATAGTCCAGTATGCACCTGTCTATACCAGACCTCTTTCTCATTAGACCGGACTTATTTACTTTACATTATCACTTATGGACGTTGTCTTATACATGTATACACTAGTCTTGGGTATGCCCAGACTATAAAGCAATGTACTTAGGATTACCAATGCAGTTTACTGTCAGCTCACAACCACTGCATTACTGTCTGAACTCTGTTACTGTCATTGTATACTGTTTTCTACTGTTTCCCTACTGTTTTAATGTCTTCCACACCACTTTTACTGATGTCTGGAATTCCAGACTACAAATGATGAACTCCAGACTTCTTTTCTGCTCCTTCTGATCATTGGGTAACATCCCAGAACCTTTTGAAACACTCACCTGTTGTACAAAGTCCCTTTTGGGGTGAACCTATCACTCCCCTAGACCCCCCTTCTGTTGGCCAGGACTAGTGGACTTTCAAAGTCCTCCCAGCCAACTTTTCTGTTTTTCAACTGGAGCCCACTGTGAGGGACTCACAAACAGGTTCCAGAAGATGTCTGCAACCTACTGCTCAGTGCCAAGAGCTTGAAAATTTACTTGACTATTTCTGTAACCTACAAATCAGAGACGTGTCACCAATACTCTACCCAGTCTTCTCTCGAAACAGTTGACACAACCAATCCAACCTCCCTAAATTAACCGACCTAGACTTTAGTCCTCCAATGGGACTTCATACTGACCCTTCAACTGACAATTCCGATTGGTCCAACATATTCTGATATCAATCTCCATTTCCCAATTTCAAATCCCAACATCAGTCTACCCTAGGTTCAGGATCCACTGCCACAGACAAAAATTTACCTGGTGAACCTTACCTCGAAAATTTCATACCCAGAGCATTTATAGTGTCATCATCTCTGAGAAATCTGGGAGAGAACCATACACCCTCATTTTCTTCCCTGCTCACACTGCTCATACCACTCTTGTCTAGTAACTCTTTGCCTTCTTCATCATCACCCTCATCATCTTCCTTGTCTGCTCTCTCTCTCTCCAACCTTCTCAATACCACCAATGTTTCTTTCCAGTTTACTCTGGTCCCTTCCATCATACCTAGCTCACCATTGTCATTGACCATACTGTCTGGTCCTTCATCTATCCCATCATCAGCACATGCTCCAACATCATTGCCTGCTTCATTGCCTCCTCCATTCCAAGCTTCCACTCAATCTGTATCATCTGGTCCACCACCTGTTCCATCACCAGTACCTGCTCAGCCTCAACATTGTTTACTGTTTGCTCCTCCTCAGCCCATGGCTAACCCTACACAGACCATGCCCTTTCTGGGCACCCCAAATGCCCTGAAATTCAATGGGAAGTCTCTGACACTGTTGCCACACTTCCTTGAATTCATTGACTTACTAGGTACCACTGCTATCATCATGCCAGCAGAGAAGATCCAGTATGCCATATGGTATGCTGATCTTGAAGAAGCCAAAGGATGGGAGCTACTTCCAGAAGCAACTACCACCCCTGCCAACTAGGATGCATTCATAGATGCCATAAAGAAGTTATATCCAGGTTGTAAAGGTACTAACTGGTATTGTCATGCTGATATCCAATATCTCATACAGGAATTCTGCACTAAACTGATGTGCACTGTCAAGAAACTTGGCAAATACCAAAGAAAATTTCTGAAGGTTGCCCAGACCCTCATCACTGCCAACAAGTTGTCCAACCTTGACAGGGACACACTCTTTATGTCCAGATTACTGGCTGATCTCAAGGCTCAGGTCTGACAGCATCTCCTCATCACCAAGGTAGATCACCATCCATCCAACCCTTACAAGATCAACAACACCATTGCTGCCACTAAATTCCTTCTCACCAGCTCACAACTTCATCCTCTTGCCACTTCCACCTCTGCCTCTTTGACTCTGTCCACTTCATACTACCTGACTTGGGCTAATGTGCCTGGTCCATTGGTATTGTTCCCTTCTATTGCTGCTCCTGCTATCAAGAAGAAGCAGAACCTTCAGCATGGCAATCACCGCAACTACATCTTCTGCACAGCCCCAAGTCACTTCATGGGGAAGTGCCCTCATGTCGAAGGTTACATGCAATCCGGTAAGGCAAGCCAAGGCTCCAATGGCTGGCTGTACCTTCCAGACAGCAAGTGCATTCCCTGTATTCCAGGTACTTGTTGTCTTTGTGATTGCCTTGACCGTATCACTTCTCAGACTGCTCCAGCTAACATTACAACTGAAATTGTTTCTGTTTACCCTGCTGATACTGACGCTATTTTAGAAATCAAACCATCAGTCTTCTTGGTACCAGCAGAAGAATGGGATGCTCCTCAACTGGAGCTTGCTGACCTGGACTTCCAGCCGTATATTGCTCAAGTGTGGGTGAATTTCAGAGCTGAGAAGGCTAAGGACAAGGGCAAATGTGCTCACTTCAACAGTGTCAAAATTCTGGTATGCAAAACCAACAAGACCAGAAATCATGTGGTGCCAGCAGAAGAGACCATGCCCCTGGTTATCACACCAGCTTGTACTACAACACCTGGACCTTCAAGGTCTGCAGTGACTACACCTACCACTCCTGTATCAAAGAATTTATTTCCCCCTCATACCAAAACCACTAACACTGGGATCAATCCCAGACAATTTAGGTACTTATTCTCCCTTGAAGATGAAACCACCCCCAAGCGAGTCCTAGACCAGGTTCTTGCTTCCACCATACCAGTACCAGTCAAGGAGTTGATGTCCATCACTCTGGATGTTCACAAACAACTCTGCAACCTCACTACCACTAAGTGTATCCCCCTGTCCACTAACATCATACAGGTCAATGAACTAGCTGGTCATAATCCAGCTGCTGTTGAGTGCGAATATGGAAACCAAGTTCACCAAAACAATGATGACCTCATCATAGCACATCACAGCATCCCTCTTCATTCCCTTGATGTCTGGATTGCTGGTACTGACCAAACCATTACAGCAGTACTGGACAGTGATTCCAAGATCATTGCCATGCCCAAATGGGTGTGGGAAAAACTCGGACTACCAGTCTGGTCCAATCATGTTATGACCATGTTGAATGCTAACACAAGTACAGAATCAACCATCAGAGTTGTCGAAAACCTCTGAATGGACTTCAGCATAGGGGAGGTTTGCCTCCAGGTTCAAGTCATCCTGAGAGCAAACTTCAATTTGCTCCTTGGCTGACCTTTCCATTGCCTCATGAGCATGTCCACTGATGATTTCCCCAATGGAGCTCAGACTGTTATGCTCTGAGACCCTAACATGGATAAGAAGTTCAAAATTCTGACCCATCCTTGGATGGAAGGATGTCCATGCTGTTGGCATGGACAAGCCTGCACCAACCATCAATCAGTTGTCAAGTTGGGTTTTTAGATTTCGATAATCCACTGCCTGGTTGGGGAGATCCTGACACTCCTCTGATATTCCATTCACCGATTCATCATTCTGCTCTCTCTCTTGTAACTTCTCTGTCTTCTGCTCCATTACTGGACTTACATATTCCATTCCAGTCATCTTACTGTTTCCTTTCATCTACTCAGTCATCCCTTTCTCCATCTCACATTTCTGCTTTTAATTCTGTTTTTGATTTTGATTGTTGTCTCATAGCTTCACTTATAAATCCATTGCTAAAAAGATCCAGTCAGTCGTGGCTCCTCTTAAGGAGGAGTACTGCATACTACGCTGGCTTCCAGATGATCCACTCACTGGACTTATACCCTTACCTACACATCCACCAGACTTCATTCCCAGTCTCTGTTTCATTCAGGAACATGCTGATGCTTTAGATCTTGATCCTGCCAACTGGCTATGGCCAGAAGAGGTCAAGCTGGTTTGGTGGATCGTCCAAAACCACGAAATGGCCTTTGCTTGGATACCAACTGAGTGAGGTTGTTTAGACAAAAGATACTTTCTACCAGTCAAAATTCCAACAATTCTACATATGCCCTGGATCCTCTGGAATATTCCAATTCCTCTGTTGTCATGGGACCGTGCCATTCAAATCATTAAAGACTGGATCACTTCTGGAGTATATGAACTGTCTGCCATAGCCTACCAGTCTTGCTGGTTCTGCATGCTCAAGCAGGATGGAAAGATGCTCCGCCTTGTTCACAATCTACAACCCCTCAATGCCATCACAATCTGGGACTCATCTATCCCACCATTTGTAGAACCTTTTGCTGAGTTGTTTGGCAAATACATGGTCTATGGCATGATGGACTTGTTTGCTGGTTACAATCAGTGGCCACTCCACATGGAGTCAAGAGACATGACCATGTTCAATAGTTTGCTTGGACCTCATTGTTTAACCACTCTTCCAATGGGTCATACTAATGCCATACAGATCTATCAAGCTGATATGGTGTTTATTCTACAAGATGAAATCCCTCATCATACAATGCCGTTCATTGACAACCTTCCAGTCAAGTCCAAGAAAACCTGGTACCAATGTCCAGATGGGTCTTACAAAACCCATCCGGAAAATCTGGGAATCCAGAAATTTATTTGGAACCATCTCATTGTTATTCACCAGATTTTACAGCAACTTCAAAATGTCAATGCGACAGTCTCCACCAAGAAATTTGTGCTTACTGCCCCAGATGCTACTATTGTCAGGCACAAGTGCACCACCAACAGATGTATTCTGCACGAAGCCAAGGTCCAGAAGATCAAGGACTGGCTGGAATGTGAAACCATCTTGCAAGTCCATGGGTTCCTTGAAACCTGTGGAGTGGTCCATATTTTTATCCAAAATTTTGCTTTCATCACTTGTCTGCTTGTCGATCTAACATGCAAGGGTGTCCCTTTCAAATGGGGGGATGCTCAGCAAGAGGCTATGGCTCATCTCAAGAATGAAGTCATTCGATCTCTGACACTCTGCCACTTGGACTACAAGTCCAGTCAAGAGGTCATCCTTGCCATGGACACCTTGGCCATTGCAGTTGGTTTTATTTTATCGCAGGAAGGTGAGGATGGCAAACACTATCTGAACCAATTTGGTTCCATTAGCCTCACCACCATGGAGAGTCGATACTCCCAAGTGAAGCTGGGGCTTTATGGACTATTCCAAGCCCTCCACTCCATTCATGTTTTTATTTTCAGAGTTTCTAACTTAGTCGTAGAGATGGTATTATTCAGGGCAACTAGACAAAGAGGGTAAATACTCCAGTTGAGTGGATACAAGACTAGAGAGGATATCTACCTAGACAAAGAGGGTAAATACTAGTCTATGTCAGTAAGGTAGATGTAGGGAATGTAACTGGTAAGCTTACCTCCAGTTGAGTGGGTATGAGACTGGAGAAAAGCAGAGCATGCACAGCGTGCAAGTAAACAAATGATATCCATATAAGGTAATCTAATGAGAGTAGCATAAGAAGGTAAGTAGACTATCTACAGGGCTGATCTCCAACACACCCCCTCAGACCGGAGATAGGAAGAAATGGGCTACCATGATTTCATGGGATTTGTGATTGAGTGGCTTTGTGAGGCTGTCAGCAAGCATGTCATCCATTGGAATGTGGGTAACTGTGAATGTCCCATCTTTGACATGTTCACATATGAGGTGATACTGGGTTCTCATGTGGTGGCTGCAGCCATGGAAATGGGCTTCACAAGTGATTGCAATGGCAGCAGTGTTGTTGGAAAGGAGGTTGGTGGTGGTGGGCTCATTTCCATTGTATATGCCAAGGTTGTGTGTGACATAGCATAGCCACAGGGCTTGTTTGGTGCAGTAAGTGAGTGTGACATATTTAGCTTTGAATGATGAAGCAGCGATGTTGGACTGTTTTTTGCTGTTCCACAAGACAACTGCATTGCCAAGTTGGAAGACATATCCAGAGATCAAGCAGTGGTTGTCAGCATCACATGCCCAGCTTGCATCTGAGTGACCAGTAAGAATGTTGGGGTCTGAATCAGAGACTTGGCCGAGAGTGAGTGCAAGGTCATGGGTGCCTTGTAGGTACTTGAAGATGTGCATTAGTGCCTTCCAATGGGTTTTGCCTGGGTTGGCACTGTATTGGCCTAGTTGGCTGGCAGCATATGCAAGATCAGGGCAGGACACCACTGCAAGCCACATTATTCCTCTGAGAGCTTCATGATAGAGGTATTTTGCCATTTCATGTTTCTCAGTGTCTGTCTGGGGACAGTTGTCTTTCAATAAGGTGATGCTGGCATCGAGTGAAGTGCTGACTGGGTTGTATGTGTCCATGTGGAAGCATTTGAGTAGTGCTTCAGCATACTGGACTTGTGACAGCAAGATTGTGCAATTTTTGCAGTCATCAGCCAGTTTGATGCCCATAAGCCAGTCAGGGTCCTCCTCTTTCATCTCAAAGAGACTATGGAGGAGTTGGTGTGTTTTGGCAAGCATCATCTTCGAGTTTGCAATGGTAAGTGCATTATTGACATGGATGGCAGTGATGGCTGTGCCAGTTGGAGTGTGGTGGATGTAGACTACTGGATTGGATGGAAGGCAGGTAAAGCTATTTGTGCTCAGTATCTGGTGCATGTGTTTGTTCTAGAGGTAGGAGCCTTGTTTGATTCCATATAGGCTGAGTAGTAGTCTTGCAACCCTATCTGTGCCATCTGTAAATCCCTCAGGCTGGCACATGTAGATCTTGTGGTCAATTTTGCTGTGTAGGAATGTGCCTGTAATGTCGTCTTGGCCACAGTACCATCCATGCAAAGCTGCATAGTATAAGATGATGTGGAGGGAATCAAGTCACACTGTGAGTGAATAGGTATCACTGTAGTCAAGACCAGGGACTTGTGAAAATCCCTGGGCAATGAGTCGTGCTTTGTACCATGTGATCTTGCCATTTGGGCTGTATTTGATAATGTAGGTCCATTGACATCCAATGACTTTGCAATCTTTTGGGTGGTCAACAAGCTTCCATGTTCTACATTTTTGCAGGAGGTTGAATTCCTCATGCATTGCCTTCTACCATGCATTGGCATTAGGGCCTGATGTTGCCTGATGGAAGTTCTGTGGTGTATCATCACCATGGGCAGCTGCATATGCCATTTGAACAATAAGAGCCATTCCTGATGGATGATTGGGTTTGGTGGCTATGTCTACAGCTTGCTGCTTCTGGGCTTCATGTCAGGCTTTGCGTTCTGCTTAGGCAACTGTTTCTTTGGCTGCTTAAGCATCTGCTGCTTGTTTCTTCCATGATGGTCAGGCTGTGCAGGTGAAGGTGTGGATGTGGAGGCTGTTGTTGGAGTTAAGGTCGACAGTGGACTTGGTGGGCTTGTAGCAGGTGGTGGAGTCTGTGGAGCAGGTTGAGCTACTGGAGGATTGGATATGGCAGGTGGTGGAGTTGAATCATGAGAGCCTTTGTGGGTGGTTGAAGTGGATAATGGTGGTTTGCTAGTGGTTGGATTGGATATTTCTGGATTCACCCCCTCAGTCTGAGCACTAACAGGAGCATGGGCTGTCACCCCCTGGCTTGAAGCAGTATGGAATAGAGTTGTTGGGGTGTCATCATCATTGTCAGAATTGTGTACTTTTTCATAGATGATGACATCTTGCAATGAGATAAATTTGCATTTGGAGGGTATTCAGACCTTGTAGGCCTTGGATCCATGCTCAAAGCCACATAGGATTTCATCAATAGAGTATGGGCCAAGTTTTCATCTAAGTTCAGGGAGGACATGGACATGGCAGTGGGAGCCAAAGATGCATAGGGTGGAGACACTGGGTTTTTGGCCATAAAATGCCTCATTTGGGGTCATGTGTATGAGGACTTTCATGGGGTTGCAGTTGCAGATATAGTTGGCATATTCATGTGCTTCTGGCCAGAGCCATTTTGTCAGTTTGGTGTTCTCTAGCATAGCAAGTGCACTTTCATGGGTAGTTTGGTTGAAGCATTCAGCAATGCCATTTTGCTGTGGGGTATGTGGAGCTGAGAACTTGTGTGTGATGCCTTTCCGTTTGAGGTATGATTGTAGCTGTCCATTGATGAATTTGCTGCCAGTCTGACCATAGTGTTTTCACACATAGTTCAGTGTGGATCTCCAGTTGTTTGATGAGGTTTTGGATGAGTTCAGAAGCCTCATTCTTATGTTTGAGGAACTCCTTCCATCCTTTTCAACTGTGGTCATCGATTACACTGAGTGTGTATTGGTACCCTTGGACCAATGTGTCAAATAGGCCTTGTAAGTCCATGTGCAAGCACTCAATATTTTTTGTTGCACAACTGACAGACATGGGCAGGAATGGAGCAGAGTGGTGTTTGCCCTTGGCACAGCCATTACATGGGGAGAGTTCTCCCTTGCCTTGGAGATCCATGCCAGTCATAAGGCTGTGGCATTCAAGATAGCAGAGGCTTTTTAGGCTTATATACCCAAAGCATGCATGCCAGAGGTCAAGGTTGGGCACTGAGCAGGTGGTGAATGTGGCATGGTGTGGTGAGTGGGGTGGAGCAATGGTACTGTTGATTTCATATAGGTTCCCCTGTAGCTGTCCTTCCATTACCATCTTACCATTGGGTTTTTTGATTGTAATATGCCCATTGTGCTTTGTGATCTCCATTTCCTTTTTATCCATGTGGCTTTCCAACATTAGGTTGTCACAGGAGTTTGGGCAGTAGCTTACATTCAGTGGTTTGATGATGCAGTCAGGTCTGCCCTTTACAGACATGCTGATTAATACACTGCCTATGCTACATACTTTAAGGTCTGGGCCATTTTTGACAATGCCCTTAATCAAGTCATTGGAGGGTGAGAATGTTGCGAATGCACCTCATTCAGTACAGATATGGTTTGTAGCACCACTGTCGAGGATCCATCTGAAGTGGGAGTGGGAGTGAGTGCTGGTGAGATAGGTGGATAGGCTTGAGTCTGAGCGTCTGTCATTGGATATGCTTGATTTGTTCATGACAGCCTGATTGGCCTTTACATCATGCGACATATCATATCTCTTGTTCTTTGACGATCTCACCTTTCCTTTTCCTCTCCCCTTCATAGTTTCATTTTCATTCTCATCATCCTTATCCTCTTTCCTGCCCTTTTTATGTCATATTTTTCTGTGCATGGAGCCACCTTTGCTGAAGCAGTCCTTGGTCCAGTGGGTACAAGTTTTGCAATTTGTGCAATATGGTTGCCCAGGTATGGGTGTGTGACTAATCACTGTCCTCAGTTTGGTAGCTTGGAATACATTGGAAGTTCCTGATTGGCTTGTGCACACACCATATTTATTATGGATGTGGTGTTCCACTTCTGTTGAGGTGTAATGGTTGGGAAGGGCAGTGAATATGTAGTTCCAAGTGGAGAGCATGGAGATGCATAGGAAGCATGCAAACAGTTCATCCACTATGTCTTGTCACATGAGGATAAGGTCGTGGCAGTATTCTTTCATTTTGGCAATGTATGCTGCCACATCTTCACTGTCAGTAGAGCATGTGGTGACTAATGTGGTGACCATGAGGGTCCAGTCCATAGCTGTTGTGCCTGAGTATAGTCATTTGGCCTCTGTCCACATTTCAACAGCATTTTGAATATGTCTGATCTATGAGGCAATGGTTTCCAACATTGTGCTGGTTAGGACTGTGCAGATGAATAGGTTGGCCTTGTTCCAGTGGATGGAGTATTCTGGGTGTAGTATGATGTTGGGGTGTGTAAAGGTTGGGTTGAGGTAGGCATGGAGTGACTCAGTTTCAAGGGTGCAGTAGATGTTGGTGTGCCATGTGGAGTAGTTTGTCTCTGTGAGCTGCAGTTTCAGCTTAAGGAGATAGTTGTAGTCAGCAGGCCTAATGGATTTGCAGAGCATGGGATGGGCATGGGGGGCATTGCCTCCTTTGTTGGGAGTGTGATCATCAAAGATGCCAAGTGAGTATGGTGATGCTGATTGGCTGGATGCAGGTGAGGCATGCATTGACTGTGTATGTGGTCTGTACAAGGCAGATGGGTGTAGGTATGAGGTGGATGGGGCACTCATTGGGTCATCCTAGACATTAGTTGGGAAGGCAGCAGGATGTAGGTTTCCAATGCCTCTTATTGGGAGGTCTTCGAATTGGCCACCAGAAGGGCTGGCTAGGTACAACATGGCCATGTTCCATGATCAATAAGTTGGTTTCAGTCAATGCTATTGGTGGGGTGTACAAGCAGGCTCATGTATCAATATGGTGAGTCTTGATGGCCTTTTTCTGTGCTAGGTGGGGCTCATAATCTATTATTCAGGGCAACTAGACAAAGAGGATAAATACTCCAGTCAAGTGGGTATGAGACTGGAGAGGATATCTACTGTACCTAGACAAAGAGGGTAAATACTAGTCTGTGTCAGTAAGGTAGAATGTAGGGAATGTAACTGGTAAGCTTACCTCCAGTCGAGTGGGTACAAGACTGGAGGAAAGTGGAGCGTGTGCAGCACACAAGTAAACAAATGATATCCATATAAGATAACCTAATGAGAGTAGTGTAAGAAGGTAAGTAGACTATCTACAGGGCTGATCTCCAACAGATAGACATGAAGTATGTCAATGGTATGATCAATAACCCTGACCTACAGCCGAACATGACCATCAACCAGTGGATCACCAGCATTCTTCTATTTCATTTTGAACTTCGTCACATTCCTGCCAACTGGCACACAGGGCTGGACAGACTTTCTCAATGTCCCCCATCTGATGATGATCTGCCTGAGGATGGGGACATAGAGGATTGGATAGACAAGTCATATTCTTTCACTATCACCCTCCTTAATGACTGGACTCCTTCTTTTGTTCTGATTGGTTTCTGTACTGGAGTTCTTGTGCACAGTAATTCACACTCATATGCCTCTCCCTCTTCTACTCCTGTCATTTCCACATACAAACAACCCTTTCCACTCCTTACCTACCATTCCGTTTTCTCCATCCCTTCTCTGGACTTGGACAATACTCTGACTGACCCTTCCATTCCTTGGTCTGCAAAGGCCCTGATGAAGAAAGGTTGTATTCATTGTATTCAGACTTTTCTCAAAACAAAGGAACGACCCACTGACCTTACAGATACAGAATTCCAGTTGTTTCTCAATTCTGCCATCAAATTCTTCCTCCTTCACAGTTCACTTTGGTGACAAGAACTGCATGGTCATCACCAGCTCATAGTACTGGAGCACTGGAGGTTTGGACTGATCAAGGAGGTCCACAATGACCTTGGACACAAGGGTGTCTTCACAGTCCAGACCTGTCTCTTACTCTGATTCTAGTGGCCAATGCTCATCAATGACATCAAGTGGTTCATCTGAACCTGTCACAAATGCCAAATCTGACAAACTGCTCACTTTCATATTCCACCAACAGTTCTGGTTATGGGTGGACTGTTTCACAAAGTCCACCTTGACACCATGCTGATGCCTCAGTCTGGTGGCTACTGCTACTTGGTCTAGGCTTGGTGTGCGCTTACCTTGTATCCAGAGTGGCACATGTTGTGCTCCAAGAATGGTACTTCTTTGGCTTCATTTATTTTTGAGGATCTTCTTTGTCATTGGGGTCCCATTTCCATTATTGTTACTGACAATGGACCTACTTTTATACAAGTGTTAGACATTCTCACTGACCAGTATGGTATTCACCATATCCAGATTTCCCTGTACAACTCTCAGGTGAATGGTGTGGTCAAATGGCATCATTATGATGTCCAGGAGGCCATCATCAAAAGTACCTTGGGGGGGAGTTGCACTGGCATACTGTCGCACACTCCATATTTTGGTCCAAATGGGTAATGATTCTCCAGTCAACTGGACTTTCACTGTATTTCATGGTTCACAGTGTCAAACCTCTCTTTCCTTTTGATATCACTGAAGCTACCTTCCTTGTTCCCCCTCCAAAAACAGATCCACTTTCTTCATCCAGACTGATTGCTTGGAGAGCTTGCCAGCTTCAAAAGTATCAGGAGGACTTGGAGTCCATTTGCAATCACATTCTCAAGGCCCAGTTTGACTTGGTCAAACATTTCAAACATGCATTCAAAAACCATATCAAGGGCTTTGACTTCCATCCCAGGAGTCTCATTCTAGTCTGAAACATTCATATCAAAAAGGAGTTGAACTGGAAGATGAAACCAAGATATATTGGTCTGAGGGTGGTCCTTCACCAGACTACCAGAGGATCATATATCTTGACAGAGTTGGATGGAGCAGTCTCTAGGCTGCATTACACAGCATTTCATCTTATTCCTTATTACCCCCATTTTAGAACCTCAATACTGGTCATGCAACTTACCAGATTAGATGAAGAAGACATGGACAAGTTGGTAGGAGAAGATGTCAAAGAGCCAGACAAAAACAACCTGGACTCTCTTGAACTGGACTAGACAAATCTGGACTATACATACAATACTGTTTCCTTCTCTCTGTTTCATCCCAGGTTTAGTCTGGTGATCTCCATCTTGCATATACTGAAACCAAAACACAGACACTACATACCCTACATTCTGTTCTCTCCGATACAAAAACCAAAAACTGAAAAACAGCTTAAAAACAATAAAGAAAACAAACTATAGTCTGTCTTTCCTCTCCAGTGTCTTGCTATGTAGAGTCCAGATGTACCCCCTTTGATTCAAATGCACTCTGAGACACGGCACACCTTTATACTCATAGATCATCTCCACTGAACTCTGCCAGACATAGGACCAATGGTCTGGTGATGACTGGAGGAATAGACAATGACAGAAGATCAATGAAAACAAGATGGGTGGAAACCCACAAAACATTCCTTTCCTTTCTTTTTGTTTGTTTCAATTTTACCTACAACATTCTTTCTTTGCACATAGACCAGACACACTTACAGTAGGCAACAAAACTGTTCCAATAACTAAGCCTAACATAGTGTGTGAAGTGTACTGCAAACACATGTGGGAATCTCGCTTAGTGTTGGTGGGACCAAACAACGTACATACTCATAGCTACAAATAGACCCCTGGATGATGTAATTTGGTCCAGTGGCTGTGGAGATATGTCTATTTTAAGTCACTCATGTCATTGGAACAGTTTTGTTGCTGTTATATTGAAATATAGAGCTTATATGTTGCAATGGGATATTATGTCAGCATTGAGTCATGTGATGTATAAACAATTCAACATGATGTAAACACAGCCAAATACCATCGCTTTTACCACTTCTTTCACCATGAAATCCCTCTCTAGTGATCAAATTAACCAAGTTATTGTTTTCTTGGAATTGGGTCATTCAACTTGTCAGATCTCTGCTTCTACTGGCTTCAGTAACTCCACTGTTAGTCGCATTTGCACTCAACACTGTTCCAACCTTCCCAAAGCCATTGGTGGTTGTCCATCCATCATTTCTCCCACTGATATGCATCATGCCATTTGACTACTTGGCACTGGAAAGGTTGAAAATGCTGTCCAGATTACCAAAACTCTTTGAAATGTCAAGAACCATCCCATCTTTCCTCAAACCATTCATTGTCACTTGAAGAAAGCTGGTATGAAGACTGTGGTGAAGCAGAAATGTCCTTTTCTTTCCAAGTATCATAGAAGAAAAAGATTGGACTTTGCTTTGAGCCACCAAGACTGGACTATAGATGATTGGAAGTGTGTAATATGGTCAGACGAGACCAAAATCAATTGCATTGGGTCAAATGGTAGAAAGTGGATTTGGAAAAAGGTAGGAGAGGGCCTTAGTAATAAACTTGTAGAGGGGACAGTCAAGTTTGGAGGAGGATCAATGATGATGTGGGGCTGTATGACTTGGGATGGAGTTGGAATAGGCTGCAAGATTAATGGTAAGATAGATGCTGACCTTTATGTATAGATTTTGAGGGATGAACTTCAACAAACCCTGATAGATTATGGCTATACCCCACAGGACATTATCTTTCAACAGGATAATGACCCCAAGCATACCAGTAGAAGGGCCAAGAAGTGGTTAGAGGAGCATGGATTTGAGGTCATGGTATGGCCTGCTCAGTCTTCTGATCTTAATCCTATAGAACATCTATGGTTTCTACTGAAAAGGAGGCTAGCAGCATATCTTAACCCATCCAAAGAAGTATTGGAACATTAGGAGAGGATCCAAGAAGAGTGGTATAATATTGAGGTGGAGGAGTGTCAGAGATTGATTGAGAGCATGCCTAGAAGGATTCAGGAGGGCATCAAGGCCAAAGAAGGATATACTTCATACTAATTTGCAATATCCCTATACTAGCAACAAAACTGTTCTAATGATATGAGTGACTTAAAATAGACATATCTCCACAGCCACTGGACCAAATTACATCATCCAGGGGTCTATTTGTAGCTATAAGTATGTACTTTGTTTGGTCCCACCAACACTAAGCGAGATTCCCACATGTGTTTGCAGTACACTTCACACACTATGTTATGCTTAGTTATTGGAACAGTTTTGTTGCCTATTGTACATTTGCAGACAGCTACAGAATACATCAGACTACAGACAGACTATCTACACATCAAGCTGCTTGAGCTCAGACACAATGTCACTCACCATTTCCATGACTTCCTTGTGCTCAATCTCCAATGCCTTGATGTTCACACACAGTTGGTATAATCGCTGGTGCAAAACATTGAGGTGGTGCATGAGTTGCTGGACTTGGTGTTGCACCAGTGTGCAACTGGACTTCTTTGTCGTCATCTTCATCACTGCTGCTTTCCTTTTGCCTTTCAACTTCACTGGCATGTTGTTGTCACTTGACTCTGAATTCTCCGATGACAACGAGATCGGAGTTTTGGCCCGTTTGCTGGGGCCCACTTTAGACTTCACTGGTGAAGAATATAAAATGGGTTGCACTTGACCAGGAGGTCAAGTAAGGGAAAGTGGGTAGAAGGTGGGAGTGAGTGTAATGCTCGTCCCAAGGGGTTCATGCAGGTCAAATAGGGTGAGAAGGGTTAGCTTGACTATGCCAGGCATACAAATCAAGGAGTCCAGAATGAATCTGGTTTGAATACAGATTATCCAGTCTAGGATGAGGACCAGATACAAAGACAACAAAGAAAATGAAAGTGACAAGGTGGTGAGAGACTTCAGATAAGGGGGATCAAGGTGGGTGAGCACAAGATGAGATTCCTAGATCTCTACACAGGAAATTTATAGTCTGGGCATTCCCAGGACTCTACAATATGGATCCTAATGCCATAATGTAGCTAAAAAGAAATAACATGACAACGAAATGAAATCTTAATCTAGACATGTTTCTCTAAGATGTTCAATGTAAAATAAACTTGTAAAAGGTTAAACAAAATGAATGACAACAAACTGTGAAGAAATAATGTCTGGTGTATCCAACTATGGACAGACAACATGGAAGCTGAATGATGGATACAGATACATATGGATGATAATGGATCTTGACCAGATAGACATGGAACATGATGGATGACTTGAACGACTCTTGAAGATGACTATTGATGACTGGAAAGTGGCCTGAATGACTGGCTGTAAACATAGGGAACTACAAGTTCCCACATCCATAGGGGACTTAGATACTGATTGTCCTCAGTCAGTCATGTGACTTGGCTATGTGTGGACCTTGAATCATGACATGTCCACATTTTGCTAAGTCTCATCCACAACTCTTCTTCACTACTCTCATCATCTGCCTCTCTCCATGTCATCATTCTCTGATATCCTTGCATTTGCAAAACCACTCACTGAAGATGACCCGAAGACACTCACCCACATGAAGTTGATGGCAGCATGTGAGAAGATTCTCATCATCACAGAGGTTGTACCAGACAATCGGGAGATGTTGTAGGAAGAGCAGGAGGGTTAGATTAAGGAATGGAATGATGGATTGGTGTGTGGCTCAATATTCATTCATGGATGCTACTAATGATTGTGATTAGAATGATCTTCTCACCAGCCTTAAAGGCACATGCGAAGTTGGGATAGAACCTCATGTTGAAGGACATGTCATGGAGACCATGGAACAACTTCAACCATTGGTCAAGAAGTGGAATGCCGATGCCAAGTTTCATTATGAGCAAGCTGAAGAATGCACATGTGAGGAATGGAAATGCAAAGAATGAGAACATGTGGAGTGTGAGGAGGTCAAATGAGAGCAGATTGAATGGGAGGATAGTGAATGGATCGAATGAGAGTGGGTGGAATGCAACAAAACTGAACACAACAAAGAAGGGCCTGCTGGCACAACAAATCAGGTGGTTCAAGAGGGTGGCGAAAAGTCCAACAAGGTCCCAGCTGGTGTGCCAACAACAGCAACTGTGACATCCAGTGACAATTTCAGTCTGAGAAAGCTGACCATATTCATCCAGATACCAGCAAGGGTGAAGGTAAGTGCGAGTGACATGATGTAATTGGTAACTGACAGTCAGTAGTGCAGGCATGTGATTGAAGATGATGAGGACAAGTGCAACAAAGAAGAGACTTGACCAACCAAGAAGACCACATCCAGACCTTGTGTTGTGACACACAAGGTATCTTGCGCAGCATGCATGGGTCACACAAAGCCATATTGAGGTCTGGAAAACTGGACGTGCATCCAGTGCATGAAGATGAAGGTGAAGTGTGGGAAATTGATGGGGCAGTCACATGGTACAAAGATTGAAGAGGTTGCAGCAATGGATAGGAAAGGGAAAGGGAAGGTTTCTGGTACATTATCAGATAGTCATCATGAACATTGTCTCACATACCAATAGCTCACCTGGTGCACATGCATCATGACATGATCATCTTGGATGATTTGGATGAAGAGGAGGACAAGGACAATGCAACACCTGAGAAGCCAGGCCCATTGAAATTGACACACAAGCCACAAGTTGCCAACCAAGTGGTTGAAGCTGGAGTATGCATAGCCAAACAACTAGAGTTGAAGATCTAAAAGACACAATCACAGATCAAGGCAGCTGAGGCAGAAATGGCAGAAATGGAGGCAGAAGTAGTGGATCAGATGGCAGACCTGGCACTGATCAAGGCAGCACTAGGAATGTGAAGTGGTATTCGAGTCACACAATAGTTATGTCCATAGTATACTTGTAATCTGATCATGTGTCTGTGTCTGATTCAGCAGATCCCTAAGTAAGAACAAAGTGTGATAAGTAAAATGAAAGGAGTGTATGAGTGAGTAATGATGGAAATGACACCATGTTGCGAGTTACCACTGAAAATTTCACTTTATGGGTGAGTAGTTATAATGATGATGAGGGACTGCAATTATGCTTGTCCCAGGGGATCCTGTGTGTAGGATAACCAGGTGAGTAATAGGTGGATAAATGGGGAGTGGTCTTGAATGTTTCCAGGACAGTTGTTGTAGTCCAGTCAGTAGTCTGGAGCATGAGAAACTGGACTATCAGACTATCGGTAGTTGATAGGAAGGTGGTGGACAGTGAGGAGAGCATTGGAGAACAATGGGAATGTATGTGCAGTGGTCAGTAGATGGTAAACAGTGATGGTGAGATGATAAAATGTATATTCTCCCTTGTCAAGGATGGTTGACAAGGATTTTATAGTCCTTGGGAGTGCCTGGAGGACTGTCTAGTAATGTATGTAAAGTGAAACAAATGGTAACTACGAATTCTGAATGATAAACAACTTGTAAAACATTAAACAGAGCATGGGAAAATAGCGGATCTGGACCAGACTAAACATACCGGACTTAGACTTACTGATACAGACCCAGACTATGCAGCTGACCTTCTGGACTATTGACGATGTGGTATGACAATAGGATATGGTCATGGAATATCACAGAAACTGAGGATACAGACCCAGAGTGGTCTGGAGCTCCACATCCACAAAGGACTTGAATGCTAACTGTCCCCAGTCAGCTGGAAGTGGGCAATGATGGTAATGGTGTAACGTTTCCTCAGTTTTCTAAAGGTTATCCGACACATAACGGACTCTTATTTAGTTTCCTTTCCTATTTTCCTTATGTTCACCACTTAGCTAAGGGGTTAGCAGGCTCACATACGAGCTAGGATCTAGAGCAGTCTAGGTCGAGGACTCATGGCCCAAGGCTATGTAGACCCTTGACGTCATCGCCCCGGATCGACTCATCGAGGCTAGGCGCGGCTGTACGCTGCCAGCGCACACCTATCCATAAATAGCCCCTATGACTCGACCCGACTCAGATTGGACAGATGATGACTCGTTCCCCCGTCCTCGTTTGTACGCCTCTGCCCCGATGCTTCGCCTCATGTACCAATAGCGTATTTAACGTAGTATAGCCTCGCTAGCATGGACCAAGCACAGCCCTGTACAGTAGAGTATAAATACCAGACTCGAAGCGAGGCCAAGACCCCAGTCTTGTTCTCCTTTGATATTTCCCTCTCTCACCTATCGCTCGAACGCCCTCAACAAGCGTCCAGCTTTTAAATGAGTTAGGTCGTTTCATTAGAACAAGACTGACCTTTACCGCCGGATTAGCTACCCGCCGGAGCATACACAAGTCGACTATAAAGGAACCCAGGGTTAACCAGTAGGCACCTCCCTCGCGATCGTCTGGAGTACTGAACACAGTCAAGTGTTGTACTACCGCGTCGAAGATTTATTGGAATACTCCCTCGCCGGAACAAGAGGTTTCCCAGACCCAGTAGCAAGGGCCGGACCATCCACCGTCACCCTAGAGGACCTCGTACCGGATTGGCCGACGGAGATCAAGGAAGAAGACAAAGAGGACCTACAGGTAAAGGATCGGCATCCTGTCTTATCCATAGAAGGATTGCATCAGGGACTCACGAAGCCCATTACAGCTACTTTACCCGGAATCGGAACCGGAGGAGAGAGGAGTAGCCGAACAGAGATCGGAAGAGTCGGAAGAGTTATCCGACTATTGTACTAGTCTAGACGAAGGTTTAAGGACCGCCAGGGAAAGAAGTACCCTAGGCCCGGACGACGCGCTGTCCACATTAGTCGAGAACGAGGAAGACCTTTATGGGGATATCGTAATCCCATTCCAGCACGAAGAAGGCACACCGCCCTACCGCCCCTCTACCCCTGATCACCCAGCACCGCTCCTCGCGGAACCAGTTGACTGGACACCCGTACTAAGACAGGGACATCGTGGATCGACAACTGAGGCAAGCGGATATAGACGTGCGACTAGAGAGAGGTTACGACAGGAGATCAACGATCTTATTCAGGAGGGGATACACCTTGCTGAGGAGAGAGACCGGAACGCCGCCAGAGCAAACGAACTCAGAGAACGGGTTCACGCGGCGCGTGCAAACATCGAGGAGCGAATACGAATTAGAG
>JBBPKX010000099.1:0-28784 GCA_038089435.1 Boletus austroedulis | reverse complement strand
TTATATTGCTTGGAGTTATGTCATGTACATAATTACACAGTTTGGTAACATAGCAACCATCAATAACTATCAAGTTCCTATATTACATATGATATAATGGTTGTTAAATATAGGGTCAAATAAGTGTCCCAATGACATGTCATTTTGAAATGCTTGTACCTCACTCCCATAACAACCAAATTACATAAACCAAAGTTGTTTCATAATGTCAAGAGCAAGTACTTTCATCCATCCTGCAAGCATTTTATCTGATTCATCCTTGTTCTTCTACAATCTTCTAATCTTTCCAAAATGACCCAATATTGGAACACTTTTTTGAGCCACTGTACCTGGTTGACATACCCAACCTGAATATTGTTGGCCAGAAGTGTATTATAATAAGCATGCAAGTCTCACATCAATCCACCATGGAAGAATTGTGTTGGAACACTGGAAACTAAATCTTGTCCCTACTGTAAGAAAAAAATAGTTTTCCCAACCCAATCTAGCAATCTGGAAAAACCATTGCCCTTTATTTGCAGGCATGCACTTCCAAAAGTATAAACTACTCAGCAACTGCTGACTGTGTCTACATCCACATGCATGGAGTTCTGGGGAATGCTCAGAGCAGGCAACTTAGTAAGCCATCCTTGTAGTTATAGGATGGAGAACAACTTTCTTGTTCTTCCAGTTGACTTTGAATTATTGCAGTGGTCAACACTATTGTTAGTAGATCAGATCATAGTAGCTTGGTTGAATGCTTTCTACTAGATCACACTACTATGGACTGTTTCAGTGGCATTCAACTTACTCCAAGAGGACACCATCAAAAAGTGACCTGGAAGTCCCATGGATATCCTCCACTTCTTAATCAGAGTCATCATATAGACTGGGGTAGCTTGGGCCATACCAACCCTGATGCTAATCCTGTCCTGTATATTTCTGTTGTTTTGTTGCAGCCAGATATCAAGGGGGTATAAGTTATGTTGTACATATTCCACATCCTGGGGTGTTGGTTTCCTTCACATTACTGATTGCTCTAAATCAGCCTTCTTGCCCTTAATGCAATGCTTGCCTATCTTTCACTCATTGTGCTCAATTTTGCTATGCTTAGTTTTGGAACACTGATTAGACATGATGCAAACCAAGTTATGCAAGACCTCCAAAGCCTGGATCAACAATTGCAGGCACTGAGTATATCTGTTGATGCATTCCCCAACAATGGGGGTACATTATTACAAGTATGGGTAAGTGTTCTTACCACAGCCTTGCCTCTCTTCTTGTAATATCTGAACTTAATGGATACAAGATGATCCATGAGGCTGCTTTCCAACTTGACAACTCCATTAAGTCTATGGCAAGTGACATGGATGTAAGTAACTGTTAGTAATCACTCAAGATGACTCTCATGCATTAATCAATTCACACAATAGACTAGTGCCTACTTCAATGATGAGCAAGCCACCACTATCTTGTAGGAGTTAGAAAACAATCTTGGACCCAATGTTAAGCAGGGCCTCAATGGACTGGTAGCCAAAAAATCTACCATTGCTGCTTTTGGCATGGACTCTGCCATCAAGTCAGGTCTACACACTCTCTAGATTGACATTGATGTACTTTGTAATGTGCTTGTTGTCAAATCACCAGTATGTCTACCTTTTCTGATGGTGACAGAGATGCCACTCCAAGCTCAGAGCTATACCTGTACACATACCAGTTTCATCTGTCTTCACACTGTAACTTGACCTGATGATCTACACAGGTGGACATGAAAAGTATGATTTAATATCAGCTCAATACTATAAGCACCTACATTTCTTCTACAATTGATGTGTACTCAGCTTGAACTTTTTGGTAGTTGGACATAGGACATTACCATTGATGCTTCCATGTGTACAATTACCAGTATGTAATGCAAATGTCCTGCTCACTTCCAACAAGGCACAAACTTACTATGCAAATGGTAAATGCATGCTGGATCCTCTATGTTGGTCACTATGATGCCCACTCCTCTGATAAGAACAGCCAATCTACTTATGAGCAGTACCTATAATCACTCCAAAGAACAAGACCTCCAGTCTTTAGACCTTGAGATTGAACAAGATATCCAGCTTGCTAGTGCAATGGTTCCACATCATGTACTAAGTAACACTTCCCTGAGGGACCATCTGTCGATTGAAAGCAAACTGAAAGTGTCTTTGAACACCTCAAATATGGTATTTGTGAGGTAATTACTTTATTTTTGCACTAGTGAGCCAATGAATGCTCAGGAATCATGCTAAATCACATTCAGAAATGTTACATTGCTACACTGCTCCATCTACAACCCTAAGTGACAATTTTGTGCTAATTGAGCAACTTGTTTTGGGCAAGCTCAGATAGGCTTACAAATGAGTACTTAATAGGGCTAAATACAACAGGAGGCTCAATTTTTGTGGTCTTTAGGTTTTGGCTAATCTGGACTAGCCAGGTTGGGATATGATTAGATTATCCTGTAGACAACAAAACTAGTATGTGAATTGGATAGCTAGTAAATAGTTGACCTTCCTTGCTGGACAATCTGATCTTTCAATAAATTTATGACTGATGAAGCACTGAGTAAATTAGACAGTATACTTGTGTAAACCACTACTATTTCTGAGTCTGAGGGCAAGAATTCAACTGACTTGAATTTACCATTAGTGTGTTCTTTGAGTGTGGTATGAAGAGTGACTGCAGCTAGGGATAAAAGGTGGGCAAAGCCTTGGACAGTCTCATCAACATGTTTGAAATGGCCACCAAGCCAAATTATGTTCAAGATGACCAAGATAAGCACTGGATGCTTGTAATGTCTGATGATAGAACCACTCTGTTGGGTTAAGTTCAAGCTGATTCTATTTTTTTATGCAATACATACCTCATTGATACAATAAAGGAATCATTGATTTTCTAATAACCAAGGGACATTAGTTACCTTTGTGTCAACCTCAGTATTCACATGGGGATCTTTGATATTGGGCCGTAGCTGATATGCCTCATGGATAAGACCACATGCTGAGTCTTTGAAGAATTTTCATGTTGTTGCTGTGACAGCAAAAATGCTTGATAGATTCCTGTTATTCTCCAAGATTGAGTTTGGCTGTGGTAAATATCCTAAAGGGATGTTACACATATTACTTCACAGTGAACACTATGTCTACATACCTAATATCTCCTGTGTAGCACTCTGTATTAGGAAATGGCAGACTTCTTTCAACAGCATTGCATCAACATAGATAACTGCATGTCACATGTTGTTCTGTGCAAGCATGAGGATTTTTTGAACATTGCTATCTGATATTGTGTTTGCAGCATTCATGGGTGTGTAGATATCACTTGCCACAGAAGTCAGAGCACTTGACTGAGCAGCCTGAGGTTTGACCATAGGGGGAAGGTGATGGATGGAAGGCAGTTGATTTGTCACTGATGTTTCTACACCAGCCTTAAATAAAGTGCAAACACATTAAATTTCATACAGTTTCCTTAGATCATGCAAATAACTTACTCAGAATACATTGGTGGTGATAACATCTCCACAAGCTTGAGGCTCATTTGGATACAAGGGAGCATAAGCTGGAATGAAACAGAGTCCTGGAACCACATAAAGTGCTGTACAGCCCTGGCTGTGCTGCATAGCAGCAAGCACCCAGCCACAGAGACAAAGTGCTGATGGAGTGCTGTATAGATGAGGTTGCTCAACATTGAGCTGAGTAGCCAGGCATGTAACAGATACTTTAATGGGACTATTGGACCAAGAAGTGGATGCCAGTGGGGGATAAAAGAGGGCATGCAATGACAATGACTGGGAATCAGGATATGGATTGAAGGAGGGGTCATATGGATGCAGACACTCCATATCAAACTGAGTAGCCAGCTGTATATTCCATCCTTCAGCATGGTGGTAGGACCTAGAAGTGGATACTAGAGGATAGAAGGGGGGCTGTGATAGTGATGCATGCTGCAAGTTGGGATATATGTCCAGGTTGGTGTGGGAGGAATGACTCAACAAGATTTTGTGTTGCAAAAGATGCTGGAAGGGAGGAATGAGGGCACTTGGGTGAACTGCCTGCTCAACCTGGTGACCAACTTGGCTGGTATCTGGCTACAAACACAGGTTGAGGCTTCCAGTGGACCTTGCAATATTCTGTTCACAGGATGAGATGGGTCACAAAGGCAACCAGCAGGCTTATACAGGGATTTGGCAAGGGAAGACAACATTTGGACATTGATACTTAGAGTAGTGAGCATATGGTCATGTGGACAAGAATACAAAGGTAAAGATACAGTATTATCACATATGCACAATATATATAAGCCAAAGAAATATGCAGCCTTGGAGTATCTACTAATCAGCAAATTATACATCACCATATCTGAAATTCTCAGAAGACAGACCATTAAAGCCAATCACACATGAGGCAGGGCTTTCAAGCCCTGCCTCCCCAGACCATGCCCTACCCAACATGCAGTCCTAGACTTCTACCAAAGGCTGCCACCCCTTCCTTGTTGACATTAACTGAACATTCATCATCATCTTGAGATTTAACATCCAAACCATATTCCTTGGCCAACTCCACCATGACTGAAAGCTCAGTTGCTTCTTGATCCACTTCATGAGCCACAAGGGAAATGTAATCACCATAAAACAGCATGTCATCCTTGAGGTCAGGAAGACCTCAATCTGTATATGCATCAAGCCAGAATTTGTATTCTGAAGTGGAGAGGGTATGTGAACCTTCAAGGTAATGTTGCACATATTCTAGGGTATTGACCCTACATTTCATCCCTTCAAGATCCCATGTAGCAAGAAGAAGCTGGTGACAAGCCCTTTCTACCAGTGCATACTTCTCAAACACTGCAGACCAAAGAATGTTGTCAGGTAACAACTTGATGCCATGCATGAAAATTTCCATGGCCTTGGGGGGATGTTAATAGAATGAAGGCCCACATGGAGGATTTTACCTTGGATGGAGTGGGCTCATGACTAGTAAGATCTCCACATGGACCTCAGCTTTGCAATAGAATTGCATGGAGATGCTGGATGGAAGGTTGTGGTGCAGAATGCTTGGGATAGGAAAAAAAATAAATGTTGGGACTGAAGTCCTTCATGGATGGGGTATGAGGCTCAAAATCCATGGGATTACTTCAGTTGTTGAAATATATTAGAGAGCTTGTCAGGCTAGGAAGGGGAGAATGTACAATGTGAGACATAACAATACTGATAGTGGGAGCTCAGGACAAGTGAAAAGTGCACCAGCAGAGTTTCAAGCACTTAGTCACTGCACATCCAGCACACCCAGTGAATGACAAGAACTCTACAATGGCAGAGTTCAATGAACCATTTGATGTTGATGCATGTGCTCTGCAGTATAACCAGGAGTGAGTATTCAATTGGGTAAATGGTCTAGCTTATACCAGCTTCAAATTTGTTTATCTGCTCTATACTAAATCTTTACCCTTGGTTGATTCTGTCTGGGTACATCTCAATGATAAGCATCACCCAAAGGAAACCCAGTTTCCAGCCCTCCCATCTTTATCAGCTTGTCAGTCTACATTTCACCAAGGCCAGTATCATCCCAACTCAGTGTACATCTTCAGCAAAACTCAGAACACTCTTGAGCATCTGGCTATGGAAACACTTAACCAAGATGAAGAAATTGGACAATGTCATCAAAAAAGTATCTATTATCCCTTTGCAGACAGGGGTGAATGGGAGCTAGGAAAGTTTTTATGTAAGAACTTGAATAAAGGACAAATCACACAATTCTTAAAGTTGGGATGGGTAAGTAAGCACTTGTTGCTTTACTTGCAACAAGCCTAACTGAACCCAGTTTCAGAAATGTATTAAGCCATCCTCAAGTCCATTGATGAGCTTTTTTCATGGATGGATACCTTGCCTCAAGGCCCACAGTAGCACTGTACAAAGATCAAGATGGAAGGATATGTTACCCTCCATTCTATCTACCTCCTCTGGCAAGACATATTTGATATCACACAGTCAATCTTTGGCAACCTGATTTTCCAGCATCATATGTCTCTGGATCCCTATGAAGTATATACCAGACAGGATGGTCATGAGTATGGTGAATGGATGTCTTCAAAAGAGGTGTTCAGGATACAGGTTAGTAGGCTCATTGCATTACATTTACTTGTTTCTTACATTACCAGGATTGCCTCCCTATAGGGTCAACACTTGTTCCCATCATACTTGCATCAGACAAAACTCCTATAACAAGACAAACCAGCAGCCTTGAAAGGCATCCATTATTCCTAATCCTAGGGAATATTCATTCCAATCTGCATATGAAAGCAACAGCTCACACATGGTCTTGTATCACATACATGCCCATAGCCTGATTCATTTCACATTCTGACTACACAGGAGTTCTTCAGGCTAGATTATTCCACTGTTGTATGGATATTGTATGTGGCACCCTGAAATCTGTTGCTGCTTGAGGTGCATATATGGCTGATCCTGTTGGATTCCAATATTATTGCTTTATGCCCCTTATTGGCTATGTTGCTGATCTGCCAAAACAGCTTATGATCTTGTATACCACATTGAATGCATCACCTGTCACACTTGCCACCAAAGCCCAGTTTTCTTCCCCTACTCCTTCCCTTCCTTGTTCCAAACTATACACTCTTGAAGCTATCCACCACCTCTGTGCCCACATTGATCCATGGAAAGTATGGGAATTCCTGGAAGCCACAAAGGAACTGCATTTAAGTGGCATACACCTTCCATTTTGGAGAGACTGGCTTTTTGCTGACCTGGCAAAATTTTTCACTCCAGAAATCCTTCACACATTACACAAGTTTTTCTTTGATCATGTTCTCAAGTGGTGCAAAGAAGGGCTAGGTACAGACAAACTAGATTCATGCTACAAAAGCCAGTACAAGCACATTGGTATGCAGCATTTTTCAAGTGGGGTCTCACATGTCAAACAAATGATAGGTCAGGAGCACTGGGATATGCAGCACACAATCATAGCATCCACTGTTGGACCAGTTCCATCAGATTTCATCCATGCAGTCCAGGCTGCAACCAATTTCATCTACAAGACCCAAGCATCTATATTCACTGAATCATCCATTGCATCCATGGTCAACTTGCTGGCCAAATTCCACCATTTTAAGCAAGCAGTCATTGATGCTGGGTTACACCATGGCACATCTGGTCCTATTGACCACTTTAATATTCCAAACTTGAACTTTTCCACCATTTTGCCCCTGCAATTCATGATATAGGGGCTTCCATCCAGTTTATAGCCAATGTCTCAGAGTGCCTTCTCATTATCCACTGCAAGAACCTCTTCAAGCAGACAAACCACCAGCAAAACACATTTTCCCAACAAATCATTCATCTTCTGGATTGTGAGGAATGGATGTGGCAATTTCATCTTTTTACCTTACTTGCTGAGCATGGCACCTCACTCAAGAATATTGTTGATGAAGAATTCAATGAGATGGCTAATATGAATCCAACCCTTGGTTGGATTTCATGCATTTCCCCCACAGACCTTATGTCTTTCTCATCTAGGCATTGTCTCACATGATGCATGCATTGCTGCTCATGTCACTATCAATCCAAACCAGAGAAGCAAAACAGCAGATTGGGTCTCTGTGACATACAAGTTGCTTGATTTTGGACCAGCACTTACTTCTTACATGTCATGTCTTGATTTTTTGTCCTTTTGTCTGGACATGCTCAACATTTGGAATGCATTTTGACTTCAGCTCTTGTCAGTGTATGACAACTGTAACATTTCTCTATTTTTCTATCTATTTTCCGACACTTAATAGACACTTACTTAGTTTCCCTTCCTATTTTCTTTATGTTTGCCTCTTAGCTAAGGGGTTAGCAGACACAGACTCAGGGAGTAGTCCAGAGCAGCCCAGACCAAGCTATGCATGGCTCAAGGCTATGCGGACCCTTGACATCATCACCCTGGAATATTGTAAGGCAGTACTCAGCTGTGCATGTGTCCCAACACATGCCCACCCCAAAACAGCCCCTATGACTTGGATTGACTTGACATGACTCATCCCCTCATCCTAATATGTGTGTTTCTGTTCCAATGCTTTGCCTCATGTACCAATAGCACTATCAGCTTGTGTATAGCCTCAGTAGCACAGCCATGTATCATAGAGTATAAATACCAGGCCCAAGGCAACAAGACATCCCAGTCTTGTTCTCCTTGGAGTTTTCCCTCCTCACTTCTGCCCTCACATATGCCCCTCTCAAGCATACTAGCTCTTAAGTGAGTTGGTTGTTTCATTAGAACAAGACTATCCTTATCTGCCAGACTAGCTATCCACTGGAAGAACCACCATCAACTAAAGGAACTTGAGTTAACCAGTAGGCCACTCCACCCCATTCATTTTGAGTACTAAACACCTTTCCAGTGTTGTACTACTATGTCAAATACCTTCTTGAATACAGCCTTGCAGGAACCAGAGGATTCCTGGACCTGGTAGCAAGGGCTGGATTGTCAACCATAACCCTCAAGGACCTAGTCCCAGATTTGCCAGTTGAGCTTAAAGTAGAAGATGAAGAGGACCTACAGGTATAGTAATGGCATCCTGCCTTATCCATAGGGGAATCACACTGGAGCTCACAAAGCCCACCAACAGCTTCTCTACCTGGAATCAGAAAGATCAGAAGAAGAAGAACAGAGATCAGAAGAGTCGAAGGGATTATCCAACTATTGTACAAGTTTAGATGAAGGGCTTAGGACTGTTCAAGACTGTAGTACCCTTGGACCAGACAATTCTCCATCCACCCTAGTAGAGACTGAAGTGAGCCTACAAGGGGATATAGTAGACCCCTATGAGCACAAAGTTGGCACACCACCTTACTGCCCCTCTATCCCAGATTGCCCAGCACCACCACTTGCAGAACCAGTAGACTGGACCCAGATTATAGGAACCCACCATCATGGATCAACAACTGATATTAGGATATCTTTTTGGATACCTTTCCATGACATCTTGTATTCCTTTCCATCTTTTGTTTATCACATGCATTCTGTCCTGTAGTATATAAGGGGGCTCATCTTGCTGACCATGCTCCCTCAGTTTCAGGATATTTTCTTGCTTACTAGAATAGTGACTCCTTTTGCATCACCTCTGTGTGGGATCTAATATTATTCTGAAACTCCCTCTAGACATTATCTCTACCTATCCCTACCATCTCCCCTATGAGCAACCCATACACCACTTGGTGGAACCATTCAGATCCGATCAATTCTGATTCCCCTCCAACAATCATCCCTCCACTTTGAGCAGCATCACAGATAGACTTGGATCCTGACATTGGCACCATTCCAGATGAGAATGAAGCTCTCCCAGGAGCCTTTTGTGCACTTCGTTTGGTTGAATCCTGTCAAGATTTCGATGCCATGTATCAGATCTGGTTCAATCACTTTCAACAGGACCCAACAATAGCAGGACCCCTGCCTATATCCTATATGGGTCTGCTGGATCCACCAGTTGTCATACAAGTGGCTATGCCACCTCCTCCAGAGCAATCTCCACCACCCCATGTGCATGTTCACCTCCCTCAGGCTCACCTAGCTGGTGAAGATGAATCTGATATTGGTAAATCGCTCACTGCTAAACCAGACTGTTTTGATGGGTCCAAGAACAAATTCCTTCAATGGTGGCAAACTATTGAGCTCTTCATTGCTGGTCATCAGAGGATGCTGACTGACCAACAGAAGGTAATTCTCGTCCTATTGTCAAGTCTGGTCCTCCAGGCTCAAGTCCGGCAGAGGGGAACGAAAGGGACGGAGGTGTCGACTAGGGTCGACTGGGGGTTCGGAGATGGAGGTATGGAGGTATGGAGGGGTGAGGACGTTGGTGCAGGATGTATGTGTCACGCCCTTGTCAAGTCCCTGGTCCTCGTATTTAGAGTAGAGAGAGTAGGAACAGAGACTAGTCAGACTTGAGCTAGGAGGTGACTTATTTGATATTCAAACTAAAATACAATGGAGAAACTACAGGAGTTTATATACTAATGTCCAGTGACAACTCCGGACTGGAAACTACTAGGGTCGAAGGTTAAGCGAGGGCTATGTACACAGAGATGAATAAGTCGGAGGGTGGAGAATATCGGAATACCGACTAAGCTGACTAAAGGTGTAATACAGACTTATGAAGTTGAACTAGAACAAAAGGAGAGAATATAAACAGTACCGTCTGGAGTGCCCAACTCCGACGAAGTCTGGAACCCTAAGGACCATTGCGATATCCGGATGACCAGAGATGACCGGAGATGGACTTCGCAGAAGTCAGGGATATGACAGTATTCCCCTCTTAGGGCTGAGCCCTCAAGGCCCAAATAACCCCTGAGTGGAAGTGTGGACCTCCATGTGGGTGTGCTTATCTGCAAGGTGGAGATCACGTGACTCCATTGATCAACAGATCAATTTGAACTCCGACATTTCCCAGTATAAAGATAGCTGTGTTACCAGCTTCTATCCTTAACCACCAATCACCATCATGTCTGACTCAATTGAGAACATCTGCAACTGGCTGGATGCTCGGCTTGCCGAGTGCAAAGATGATGACGACAAGTTGTGGGGGGCCAAGGCCTCAGAGCGCCAGAGACACTTGAAGGTGCGCAAGGAGGAAGAGGAGTGGAAGAGGCGCGAGGTGGAGGAGGCGAAGCGCAAGGCTGAAGAAGAGGCGCGTCGAAAGGCAGAGGAGGAGCATCGTCAACGAGAGGCGGAGGAGACGGTTTGCCGGAAGGTAAGTCTGGGTTTCCGGAGTTAGTGACGAGCTGACCAGTCCATAGGTGGCAGAAATCCAGGTGCAACAGAGCGTCGACAAGGGCAAGGGGAAGATGCCCCTGAAATGCCAACGATGCCAGGTCCAGGGCTACAAGTGCCATCCCGGGCCTGGTAAGTCGACCTTGTGCATGGAGTGCCAGGACACAAAGGCTAAGTGTGAGCGGCCAGGAATGGAGTGAACAGAGAAGCGGAGAAGACGGGTGGACAGCGAGGCAGGGCCCTTGAAGAAGAAGAAGAAGAAGACATCGACGCCGGAGGAATCGGAGGAGAAGTCAGAGAGAGGTCTGGAGGGTGTTAGCTGGGCGGAGATCGCCCAGAACACCCTCAAGATCGTGGAGGAAATCCGGGACGCCTTGAGGGTGCAGGTGAGGTGCACCGACCGCCAAAACGCTCTTCTCAAGCGTTTGGTGGAGCTCAAGGCAGAGGAGGTGTACGGTTCTGACAAGGACAAGGACATGGAGGAGGGGGGTGAGGAAGCGGAGGTGGGTGCAGAGCTAGCGGAGTTGGCTAGTGAGGAAGCGGAGATGGACGCAGAGGAGGACAGAGAAGGAGAAGAGGAAGCAGAGTAAAAGGAAAGAAAACATAGTTTGTAATTAATTGATTCTAATGTCAAGGGTTGTGAGGAGAATAGAAACAGAGAGAAAAGAAAAAGAACTTAAGGTTGGAGTGGACCAGGCTTGTCCGGGTACTTCCGGTGGAAGTCCGTAACAAGTTCTGTTGTGTGTCCTAACTCTGTAGCAAGTAACCAAGATGTTTCGTCGTCAGTTCCTTCATAACCTAACCAGCATACCAGATACAGGAGTTGGCAGTGACGCCTTCTCCGATCGACCTTAGAGTCGAGAATCTCTTCGATCTTGTATTCTGGTTCGCCGTCAACCTCAACTGGAGGTGGCGGAGGTTGGATGCAGTTTGGAATTACATTCGGAGTTGAAGGTTCTAGTTGTGAAACATGGAAGATTGGGTGAATGGATTTCATTGGTTCGGGGAGATGGAGAGTGAAGGAGTGAGTACTGGGTTTAGCGATGATGGTAAATGGTCCCAGGTACTTTTCGGAGAGTTTCTTAGATGGTTGTGTAGACCAGAGGTATTTTGCTTTGAGCATAACTTGATCGCCAACCTGGAAGTCCAGAGCTGGACTTCGTTTCTTGTCCGCTGGTCCTTGGTAGCGTTGTTGCGCTTCCAGCATCTCTGACTGGAGGAACTCATGGAGTTCATCCAAGTCCATGATGTAGGACTGAGCTGTGGAGGAAGACAGGTTTAGCTCGGAAGAGATGGAAAAGTTTGGATGGTAGCCCTTATTAGCGAAAAAGGGTGATACTCCAGTGGTAGCACTAGGAGCGTTGTTGTATGCAAACTCCGCGAGGGGCAGGAGCTCAGACCAGTTATCCTGTTGGTAGTTGTAGTATATCCAGAGGTATTGCTCCAGGGTCTGATTGGCGCATTCTGTTTGACCATCCCCCTCTGGATGATATCCGGAGGTGAAGTGGAGACGCATATCGAGAGCTTTACCTAGCAACCGGAAAAAGTGCAATACGAATTCGGAGCCCCTGTCGGAGGTGACATGGGAAGGAACTCCGTGCTTGGAGAAAACGTGAATCAGGAATAACTTGGCGAGTTGGGCGGAAGTGATTGTGTCGTGAGTCAGAATGAATATAGACTGTTTTGACAGTCTGTCAACGACCACGAGGATGGCTGTAAAGCCTTCCGAAGGGGAAAGCTGTTCAATGAAGTCCATGGAGATGGAGTTCCATGGTTTCTCCGGGACCGGGAGTTGTTTCAGGAGTCCGTACGGACGATGACGAGGAGTCTTCGTGCGAGCACAGGCTGTACATGAACTTACGTAGTTCTTTATGAAAGTCCTAATGTTGGGCCAAGTGTATTCACGACGAATGAGTTCCAACGTCTGGTTTTGACCGAAGTGTCCGGCGGTCGGATGGTTGTGGAATGTCTAGAGAATATGGAGACGGAGGTTGTTAGATTCCGGGATGTAGATACAATTGTCCCATAGGAGGAATCCTTCAGAATTGATAGTCCATCATGGGTCGGATGGCTTAGACAGAAGCAGGGGAGACACGACAGGATCGTTGGGGAGGGCATGTAACGTTTCCTCAATTTCCTATCTATTTTCCGATACTTAACGGACACTTATTTATATTTCTTTTCTATTTTCTCCTATGCTCGCCTCTTAGCTAAGGGGTTAGCAGGCTCGCACTCGACAAGGGACCCAGAGCAGTCCAGACCAAGGCCACATGGCTCAAGGCTATGCGAACCCTTGATGTCACCACCCTGGATCTGCATACGGGGGCTATGCGCAGCTGCACGCTGCCAGCGCACACCTATCCATAATTAGCCCCTATGACTCGGACTGACTCGCATCGACTCCAGTCGACTCATCCCTTCGTCCTAACTAGTGCACCTCTGCCCCGATGCTTTGCCTCATGTACCAATAGCACAAATCTCATAGTATAGCCTCGTTAGCACGGACCAGGCACAGCCTTGTATATTAGAGTATAAATACCAGGCTCGAAGCAAGACAAGAACCCCAGTCTTGTTCTCCTTCGATATTTCCCTCTCACACTTACCTGCTCGAACGCCCCTCTCGAAAGCGTCCAGCTCTTAAGTGAGTTAGGTCGTTTCATTAGAACAAGACTGACCTTTACCTGCCGGACTAGCTACCCGCCGGAAGAACACAAGTCGACTAAAGGAACCCAGGGTTAACCAGTAGGCACCTCACCCGCGTTCGTCTGGAGTACTGAACAGTCAAGTGTTGTACTACCGCGTTGAAGACTTACTCGAATACTCGCTCGCCAGAACCAGAGGGTTCCCCGACCCAGTCGCAAGGGCCAGACCATTGACGGTCACTCTCAAAGACCTCATACCAGATTGGCCAGTAGAGTTAAAGGTTGAAGATGAAGAGGACCTACAGGTAAAGAAACGGCATTCCACCTTATCCATAGGGGAATCGCATCCAGAGCTCACGAAGCCCATTACAGCTACTCTACCTGGAATCGGAACTGGAGGAAAGAGAAGTAGCCGAAAGGAGATCGGAAGAGTCGGATGAGTTATCTGACTACTGTACTAGCTTAGACGAAGGTTTAAGGACCGCCAGGGACAGAAGCACCCTAGGCCCAGACAACGTGCCATCCACATTAGTTGAGAACGAGGAAGATCTATACGGGGATATCGTAGTCCCATTCCAGCATGAAGAAGGCACACCGCCCTACCGCCCCTCTACCCCTGATTGCCCAGCCCTGCTTCTCGTGGAACCAGTAGACTGGTCTCACGTAATCAGGGACAGACGTCGTGGATCGACAACTGAGGCAAGTGGACTTCGACGTGCGACTAGAGAGAGGCTACAATGGGAGATTAATGATCTTATTCAGGAGGGGATACACCTTGCTGAGGAGAGAGACCGGAATGCCGCCAGAGCAGCCAAACTCAGAGAATGGGTTCACGCGGCGCATGCAAACGTTCAGGAGCAAATACAAATTAGAGAGAGAGCTCCTACACCCCATCCTCCTCATCCTGCTCCTTACCCTTGCTGGTTTTGCCCTCACAAGCCTCTTGCTCATGATATCATTACTCCTCTCAGACCCCATTCGACACTTAGGCAACCTCGTCGTTATCATCCATATTAGACTACTATACGTGGAATATCAAATAGTAGAAGAGCCTATCCCGATCCCATTGAGAGAAGAGCGCATAATCGAAGAAGCGCCACCACACCTGATTGAACAAGCTCAGGAACCACGTGTTGCAGTAGAAGTAGAACCCAAACATTCAGACTCCGATGAAGGGCCATATCAAGGGCTGATATCAAGAGACGAAGAACTTGAGTCCACGCCCAGATATACCATTGGACAAAGCCCTGCAGAAAGAAGGAGAGCCTTTTGCCACCAATATATTCTAGCCAGAGAAAGGACCCTAGCTGCCAGAGCCACGAGAAGGACTCAGGAAGCAGCCGAAAGAACGCTCTCACACTTACGGGAGTTAGACGATCAGATCTCAGAACAAACTCCATATATCCCAAGACCCGTCAGAAGACAAAACCCATTTCCCATAGAAAGCAATGAGTCATCCCTTTGATCGCCAGGCCTTTGTAGCCAATCTCCAGGCGATACAGATCAATGCCACATTAGCTAATGACCTTCTTAATCTATTCGACCATCTCACGGAAAGACATGATGATGCACAGGCTGCGCTCAACCTAAGCAATACCACTACTAGGAGGCAAGCAGTGACCATCGCAGCACTAGAAAATCAGATTAACCAAGCAACCACTCAAATCACCGCCCTGCAGGCATTATCAGCAGCAAACCCCACCACAGCACCAAAGCTCAGCAAAGCTTTCATGGACCCCGGATCCTATAACGGATTGCGATCGAAGTTTGAGGAATGGTGGACGAAGATCCAATCGTGGTTACATGAAAACACCGCAGTGTTCCCACCGGCAAGCCAGAAAGCCATAATCACAGTCCTATCTCGGTTAGAAGGACAAAAAGCTGGAGGCTTTGCCTGGATGAAGTTAGATCTCATCTCACAGGGAGGAACCTATACTTGGGCCACCCTGGTAATGGAGATCGAAGCCCTCTTTAGATCCGTGAATCAACAGGAATGGGCTAGAGCGAAATTGCAATCGCTAAAACAGGGAAAGATGCTGATAGATGACTGGATCATCAAATTCATGGAATATGAACCCCAAACGGGAATGGATACATCGCATCTTATCTCTATCATCGAAAAGAACGTTGATCAGAAGATCATTAACCGCATCCTCATGGAAGGACCCAGACCGGCAACAGTACCAGATTATCTGGAGAAATGTAGAGTTATTGGGACAAGGAGGCAACTCCTTTCCTTTATCCACAACGGGACAACTGCTAGACAGGACCCCTTTGCCATGGACGTAGATCGCATGGAGATGGAAGAGGAAGAACTGGAATTTGAAGGTGATGAACAAGAAGCCGCTATGATCCGAAAAGGAAAAGCCCGCGTGAGCAAGAAGTTTAAAAAGACATGCGCATGGATCAGCACCTGCTTCAACTGCAGAAAGCCCGGACATTTTGCGAAAGATTGTCGACAAGGATCAACCAAGTGCCCAGACTGTTCCTGGACGAAAGGGGAACATAAACCCAATTGCATAAGAGTGAAAGCGTGATCCACCCAGACGATGAACACGCAACCCGCCGCATCATGGAGTGACGAAGAAGATATCCCTCGCGCATGTAAAGGAATGACAATGGAGCAAGTTAAGGCATTGTTCCAGTCCATGCCCTCGAGCTCGGGAAAAGCTTGAGCAGTCTGGAGGAGCTGAGTGACCACTCTGCCGAAAGAAGCTCAGACGCACGCGCTATGTCATTAATCTCAGACGGATACAAATCTATGCCAGCCATTATCCAAGAAAGACCCTGTAGCCTATGGCCTATGGATATAGACATGCGACACCTCGCTGCTATCGCAGCCGAGATGAAAGAAGAACTGATAAAGAAAAGAGAGATCGAGCTACTGATCATAATCTATACCAAGAACGGAAAAGAAGCCCCAGTAAAAGCTCTATTAGACTCAGGGTCACACGTGACATTCCTAGACCAGAGATGGGCCGAAGAAAACGAAATACCACTGAAGCCGTTACCTCGTCCAATCATCCTCTATAACGCGGACGGCACAAGGAACAGCACAGGAACACTGAAGTACTATGCATGCGTTGTGATGGAGTATGATGGACACCAAGAAGAAATGAAAGCCGAGATTGCCAATCTTGGAAAAAATAAAGTAATCCTCGGTTTCACATGGCTGAAGCACCATAACCCGGAAATAGATTGGGAGAAGCAAACGGTTCGGATGACGAGATGCCTGATCAAATGCAAGAACCCTTTCCTACACTATCTTGACAACATCGAAAGAACCGATGCACACATTCTTGCGGAAATGTGCAGAGGCCAGCAGGTTGACAAGAAGCTTGCAGAGTTAATGGATAAAAACAAATCACCGGAGGAACTCGTACTGAAGGAGTATCATAAGTACCTCCACGTGTTCTTGAAGAAAGAATCGGAACAAATGCCAATTAGAAAGCCATGGGATCACGCCATAGATCTAAAACCGGACTTTGTGCCGAAGAAAGGAAGGCTGATACCCCTAGATCCTGTCCAACAGAAGGAAGTCAGCGATTTCATAGATGATCAACTCTCAAAAGGGTATATTCGACCCTCTAAATCGTCCCAGACCTTGCCCATATTCTTTGTACCGAAGAAGGATGGAAGGAAACAGATGGTACAGGATTACCACTATTTAAACGAATTCATGATCAAAAATAATTATCCCTTGCTGCTCATATCCCAACTTGTCAATAAATTAGCCGGAGCCAAACTCTTTATGAAGATGGATCTCCGATGGGGATATAATAATATACGAATCAAAGAAGGAGACGAATGGAAAGCTGCTTTCGTCTGTCACAGGGGATCATTTGAACCCCTAGTGATGTATTTTGGACTATGCAACTCCCCCACGACCTTTCAAATGATGATGAATGAACTGTTCACAGATATGGAGGACATCTGTGTCATCTATATCGATGACATCATGATCTTTACCAAAACCGATAACCAAAAGGAGCATGATCGAATCATACTCAAAGTACTCACACGATTAGCCAAAAATGATCTATTCATAAAGCCAGAAAAGTGCTACTTCCAAGTAAAGCAAGTGGAGTTCCTTGGGATGATCGTAACTTCTGAAGGGATCCAGATGGACGAAGAAAAGGTTAAAGCCATCAGGGAATGGCCGACACCCACTAAAGTAAGGAATGTATGAAGCTTCCTCGGATTAGCCAACTTCTATCATAGATTCATAGAAGGGTATGTGCAGATCGCATGCCCGCTCAACGACCTGACGAAGAAGGACATCACGTTCAAATGGTCGGAATACCAACAGAAGGCCTTCGACGATCTAAAAGAAAGATTTACCACCGCCCCTATCCTTGCATATCCCGATATTGACAAGTGATTCCGCCTCGAAACAGATGCATCGGACTTCGCAACGGGAGCAGTGTTGTCAATAGAGAAAGAAGGAAAGTGGCACCCGGTTGCTTACTCCTCGCACTCCATGACGCCCGAAGAATGGAACTACCCTATCGCTGATAAAGAAATGCTCTCAGTCATAAGAAGCTTAGAGCAATGGTGTCATTATCTCGAAGGAGCGCAAGAAGAATTCGAAATCTGGAATGACCATGCGAACCTCCAATGGTTCATGAAAAGGCAGGACCTTAATAGAAGACAAGCCAGATGGGCTCAATACCTATCTCACTTCTGCTTCAAATGGATACACAAATCAGGAACTCAAATGGAAAAGCCAGACGCCCTCTCTTGAAGGGAGGACCATTCGGATGGAAAAGATGAAGATAACAAAGGAGTAACCATGATTCCCCTAGAAAAGATTCATACGATCCAGCTGAGAACGGACGACGATGAAGTAGTCCAATGGATCAAGAATCTCGTACATAGACTAAAAGAAACCAAAGTACAAAATCTAGAAAAGCATTATGAAGTCCATATGGAGCAAGAAGATTTGCTAGTGGACAAAAATGGAAAGATCTTCGTACCGGATGACGAAGAACTCCAAATGGAGATTTTACGGCTGCATCACGATACATCCGTAGCCGGACATCCAGGAGGGGAGAAGATGATAGAGTTAATACGTCGCAGCTACACATGGCCAGGAATGACGACGAAGATAAAGGATTATGTTGCCAGGTGCAATCTATGCACACGACATAAGGGAGCTAATGCCCTGCCAGCCAGAAAGCTACTGCTGCTCCCCATACCGGAAAAACCATGGGAAGATATATCTGCCGACTTCATAACAGGTCTGCCGACAAGCCAGGGGCTAGATGCCATCTTGGTAGTTGTAGATCGATTCTCCAAGGAGGTAGAATTCATCCCGTGTAAGACGACCACCATGGCATTACAAACCGCCCGCCTTTACCTAGACCATGTCTGGAAGATGCACGGTTTGCCCCAGACCATAATATCAGACCGAGGACCGCAGTTCGCATCACAAGTAATGATGGATCTATGCTGCAGATTAGGAATAAAGCTGAAATTATCCACCACCTTCCATCCGCAGACGAACAGATAGACAGAACAGATCAATTGAGATCTATAGCAGTTCCTTTGACTCTTCTGCTTCTCGCAGCAGTCAAAGTGGACAGAATGGCTAGCTATTGCGCAGTTCTCATATAACAGTAAAGCTCAAGCATCGACAGGAACGTCGCCCTTCAGCATAACTCACACGTATCAGCCAAGAATGGGCTTTGAGCGGTGCACTACTAAGGCACCCGCAGCTGAGGAACTATTGGAGCATATAAAGAAAGTGTGGGAACAGATCCAAGAGAACCTGGTAAAAGCACAGCGCCATATGAAAGAACAAGCGGACCGCCATAGATTGGATGCCCCGCAATATCAGATCGGAGACCAAGTGTGATTATCCACCGAAAATCTAAAACTGACCAGAGCATCAAAGAAGCTCACGGAGAGATGGATCGGACCGTACATCATAGTCCACTTAGCCAGACCTAATGCAGTAGAGCTGCGCCTTCCCCGATCAATGAGGATCTCTCCCACGGTCAATATATTCCACGTTAAACCCTATAAAGAACGGCTACCCGGACAAACAGTAACTGAGCCTGGACCAGTCCTGGTGACTGAAGAACGGGAGAATGAATGGGAAGTCAAGAAAGTGGTGGATAGTAGATGGGTTCAGAACCGCCTCCAATTTCTGGTGCATTGGAAGGGTTATCTGGAAGAGGAACGAACTTGGGAGCCGGAATCTAATCTCAAGCATGTGAAGCAAGCTGTCGCAAACTTCTATAAACAGACACTGAACACCCCACAGAAACTCTGCGTCGCAGTGCCAGACTTCTTTAATTTATTCAAGCATTGCGGATCTCCTATACCAGAAAAGCCACCGCATCTGCTGCTGTTTGATCGCCTAGATCACCCTTAAGCAGACCCCTAGGGGTGTGCCTGGGTTACCAATGCTCTTATTGTCGATCAAGCCTTGCTCTCACAATGGACTGCATCTGCAACCGCATTGCCATCATCCGCTCTTGCCTCGCTCGCATCCGCTTCTGCTCCCCTATTTATATTTTTCCTCACCCTCAACCCGTTGAAAATCACCCCAAAAATGTTGAGGAAGACCCCACGGCCGTGTGGAATGATGAATGGGACCCTGCGCATCCATTGGGCAATCACACGGAACACTGGGTCTTCATCTGGGATAACGGTTCAGATGTGCACAGCATCCTGAACACCGCGTTGGTTTGGGGTGATAACGATAGCTACGAGTCCATGCCAGATCTCGCGTCAACGCTGGATCCCACCAACCCACAGTGGACACCGGAGAATTGGCCTGGCCCTTGGGAATTGGCCAGCGAGCCATGGCACATGTGGCTCCCAGGTGCAATGCTGGTCCCGGAGATGATGGAAGCTGTTCCCATTCCAGATCTGCTTCTGCCCATCCACCCCAACTACACGTTATGGCCAGCGCCATACCATTGGCCAGATATCGGGCCGTCGGAACAGTACCATCCTCAAATCACTCAGTGGCCACCCCACATGAATATGCCGCCGGAACAGCGCAGATACTTCGCCTGGTTCTTGGCACATCTCACGTGGCCGGATGAACCACCGGAGGGTGCATGATTGGCTGTCAGGATGTCAGCTCATAGGGAGGGGGTAGTGTAATGTTTCCTCAATTTCCTATCTATTTTCTGATACTTAATGGACACTTATTTATATTTCTTTTCTATTTTCTCCTATGCTCACCTCTTAGCTAAGGGGTTAGCAGGCTCGCACTCGACAAGGGACCCAGAGCAGTCCAGACCAAGGCCGCATGGCTCAAGGCTATGCGAACCCTTGACGTCACCACCCTGGATCTGCATACGGGGGCTATGCACGGCTGCATGCTGCCAGTGCACACCTATCCGTAATTAGCCCCTATGACTCAGACTGACTCGCATCGACTCCAGTTGACTCATCCCTTCGTCCTAACTAGTGTATCTCTGCCCCGATGCTTTGCCTCATGTACCAATAGCACAAATCTCATAGTATAGCCTCGTTAGCACGGACCAGGCACAGCCTTGTATATTAGAGTATAAATACCAGGCTCGAAGCAAGACAAGAACCCCAGTCTTGTTCTCCTTCGATATTTCCCTCTCACACTTACCCGCTCGAACGCCCCTCTCGAAAGTGTCCAGCTCTTAAGTGAGTTAGGTTGTTTCAGGGCAGACAAGATGTCCAAATGGAGTAGCTCGATGTTGACCAATGCTGAAGCTTGGAGTAATGGAGCTTCAAGGTACATAGCTTGGAGGGACGACGCAAGCTGTTCCGGAGTGAAGATTGGCCTAAAATTGTCAGGGTTGACACGAGCATAGTCCTTATCCCCCTCTTTGGGGTAGACATCCCAACATCTAGTCAAAGCGTCTGGCTTCGCTCCGAGCTTACCAGGCTGGTACCGGACTACCATATTGAACTGATTAAGGTATTTGGACCACTGGGCTTGGTGTCGCGTCAGGAGCTTTGAAGTGGAGAAATATTCAAGGTTTTTGTGATCTGTAACAATGTCTATGGGGAGTTCAGAGCCTTCCAGGTAATGTTGCCATGATCTAAACGCCTCGTAAATAGCTAACAACTCCTTGTCATGCATGTCGTAGTTCAACTCAGCTCTGGATAAGGTCTGGGAGAAGAACGCAACGGGGTGGAGTTCATTGTCAGACAGAGTTGTGACAGAAAGGATACCAGCAATGGCGTAATCGGAGGCATCTGTTTCAATGGTAATGGGGACGTCCAGAATCCAGTGCACAAGCACCAGAGTGGAAATGAATGCATCCTTGAAGCGTTGGAAGGATTTCTGGCAGGCGTCGGAGAAGTCCCAAGGGACTCCCTTGCGAGTGAGATGAGTAAGGGGAATCACGATGTCAGAGTAGCCTTGAATAAAGCGACAATAGAAGTTCGCGAACCCAAGGAAGGACTGAATGTCCTTGACTTTCCTGGGTTTGGGCCAATCCATGATTGCCTTGATCTTGTCGGAGGCCATGGAAAGACCAGAGGGAGAAAGAACATATCCTAGATACTTGACCGTGTCAGAGTGGAATTTGCATTTCTCCAGCTTGGTGTACAAGCTGTTAGCACGGAGACGCTGGAGTACTTCACGGACGTGTTTATGGTGCAATTCCTTGTCATGGGAGTATATTAGGATATCGTCGAGGTAGACCATGACACAGACATCGAGCATGTCTGCAAAGATACTGTTGACAAACCGCTGGAAGGCCACCAGAGTGTTTGTAAGTCTGAACGGCATAACCAACCACTCGAAAGATCCGTAACGAGTCTGGAATGCAGTTTTCCACTCATCTCCCTCCGCAATACGGACCAAATGGTATGCATGACGGAGATCGATTTTCATGTAGACCTTGGCTCCGGAGGGAGCATCAAGGAGGTCGGAGGTACGAGGAAGGGGGTAGCAGTCTTTATGCATGATCTTGTTTAAACCTCGGAAATCAACACAGAGTTGGAGGGAACCGTCCTTCTTCCAGACGAACAATACCAGGGCCGTGTGCAGGGATGTGGAGTGACAAATGAATCTGATGTTGAGGTGTTCGTCAAGGAAGTCATGAAGGGCTTGTTGTTCGGTTGAGGAAATGGAATAGATCCTTCCGACCGGAGGTTCTACACCTTCTTCCAAGTCGATCTTCAAGTCGTAGGGCCGATGCGGGGCTAACGTATCAGCCTTCTTCTTGCTGAAGACATCCGCGAAATCGTGGTATTCTGGAGGGACACCAGAGAGGTCGATCTTCTTGTCAGAAGACAACATAGCAGAGGCGGAGGCGGAGCAAGCGGAGATCTCTTCAGTAGATCGAAGGGAAAGGGAGAACTGGACTGAGCCCTCCATCTTGCAGGCGCGATGAAATGCAGCTGCATTGATGAAAGAGATGTGGGGGGCAGGAAGTCCGAGAGCTTTTGGCAAATCTGGGGTGCTCGAAGGAGTGTCAATGAGCAACGGAGTTGCCTCGGAAGGCACGGAGGTTGATATCGGGGTTGACATCCTGTCTGCAGGAGTTCGGAAAGTAATGCTGCTCGTAACCCAGTCAATCAACGGATTGTAGCGGGTGAGCCAGCAATGTCCGAGAACAAGGCTGCATTGAGGATCCAACGAGGTTATGTAATATACGTTGGAGGTAGAGATGCCAGAAGCGAAGGAGATGGTCAGATCTATAGTGGAGTTAATAATGGAAGCGGAAGAACCGTTGAACAAGCGTAGACTAATCGGAGGGACGGAGTACGTAGAAAGATTATGTTTATCTACAAAAGAAGAGTCTATGAAACAATGAGTAGAGCCGGAATCAACGAGAACTGGTACATTGGAGATATTATGTACAGGCAATGATATTAGCGGGCGAAGAGAATTAGGATCGGAAAGAGCGGACGCGTTGAGACGTAACTCCTTGAGAGCACAGTCAGGTTCAACGCAACTCCCAGCCTGTGCAGACGCTCGAGAGTTGCACTCTATTTTTTTGCCTCTGAGAAAGCGGAGGTCGAAGCCGGCACGTCTGGAGTTACTGATGCAGCTCAAGCCTTTGACGCTCTGGAGTTTGACTTCGGGCATTCCTTGGCGGAATGACCACTCTCACCGCAGAAAAGACACAAATTTAAATGGAAGCGGCACTGATGTTCCTCCAGGAGGAGTTTACCATCTTTGCCTAATTTAGAAGAAATTGTAGAAGGCGTAGAAGAATTATTACCCTTCTTGAAGGAATTGTTTCCTCCTCCGGAAGATCCGGAGTTGGAGGCAGAGCTAGAGAACGGATGGGAACCTTTGGACTTGTCGTCCTTAGGTTTGGAAGATGAAGTCGGAGCAGAGCTCAATGACTTGTGGGAAGAATGGGGGTTGCTGGAGTTTGATCCGGAGGCTTTTGAAGCATGCGAGATCTCTTTCCTGCGCTCCCAGTACCTCTGGTCGATCTGTTGGGCCAGAATGTGCAAGTTGTGGATGGTGTCGGGTTTGCCGTGACGAGCGATTTCGTCCTTAATGCGATCCGGAAGCCTGTTATAGAAACTCTGGTGGAGAGCACCAGGTCCCCACTCGCAGACTTGGTTCGCGAGGCGATTCCACTCAACAATGTATTTGGAGATACGTTGGGTCTCCTTCATGCACAGTTGCTCAAGCTGAGCTTCTGCTTTGGCAACGGGGTCATGTGGTCCGAAATTTGACTGGAGCTCGAAGAGAAAAGCTCTCCAGTCGTCCATCCACAAGGGACGATTGGCCAGGGCTAGATCTCCGAGCAAGTCCAGCTCGAAGTAGTCCAAGGCCATACCTTTGAGGTAGGACTGGGCGAACGTGACCTTCTAGCGATCACGTTTGAACGACTTGGGGTTCGCCTGGAAATTGATTTCGCATTGGACGATGAAGGGACGGGGGTCGGACCTGTCGAAGGTGTCCAGTTCTCGGATTTTGGTCTTGGAGTCGCTAGACGGTTCTTTGCGACAGAGTGCCTGACATGTCATATCGTGGATGGCGTCAGTGAGTTGGTTGAATGGCTCAAAAGCCAATGGGACTTTGTTCGGAGGTTGGTCATCATCATCTCAGAGGAGGTGATCAATGTCTGGTTCTTCGTCATCATCGTTACTGTTATTATCGGGATTGTCGGGGTCATCACTGCCGTCACCACCACCTCTGAAACCACCGAAACCACCAGTGGCTGTCCAGGCTGGTATCGGAGTGTCAGTTCGATGACGTTCTTTGTAGAAGTCATTGTCGTCGTTGTCTGGGAAGAGTGTGATGCGTGGTTCATCGACGGTTGTCTTCAGAAGTGGAGTAAGCAGAGACAGGGGTCACCATCTCTGAGAGATAGAGGGAGCCTGGTGTTGGGTGAGACTGATGTATTCACCTGGTACTGAGCGTGAGGAGCCAAAGGCGCTCTGCAGGATACCAGTACGAGTGGTGTGCATACGTGACATAGGGATTTGGAATAGGGGATCTTGACAAGTATGAGTTTGAATATACTGTCAAGTCCAGTCCTCCAGGCTCAAGTCCGGCGGAGGGGAACGAAAGGGACGGAGGTGTCGACTAGGGTCGACCAGGGGTTCAGAGACGGAGGTATGGAGGTACAGAGGGGTGAGGACGTTGGCACAGGACGTATGTGTTGCGCCCTTGTCAAGTCCCTGGTCCTCGTATTTAGAATGGAGAGAGAGTAGGAGCAGAGACTTAGTCAGACTCAAGCTAGGAGGTGACTTATTTGATATTCAAACTGAAGTACAATGGAGAAACTACAGGAGTTTATATACTAATGTCTGGTGACAACTCCGGACTGGGAACTACTAGGATTGAAGGTTAAGTGAGGGCTATGTACACAGAGATGAATAAGTCAGAGGGTGGAGAATATCGGAATACCAACTAAGCTGACTAAAGGTGTAATACAGACTTACGAAGTTGAACTAGAACAAAAGGAGAGAATATAAACAGTACCGTCCGGAGTGCCCAACTCCAATGAAGTCTGGAACCCTAAGGACCATTGCGATATCCAGATGACCGGAGATGACCAGAGATGGACTTTGCAGAAATCAGGGATATGACAATTCCGAGGAACTCTACTTGTTTTACTCGCAAGTAGCACTTTTTGGGTTTTATAAATAAGTCATTTTCGGCGAGTCGCATGAGTACTTTGAGTACGATTCGATCGTGCTCCTTTTGGTTATTGGTTTTGGTGAAGATCATGATGTCATTGATGTAGATGACACATACGTCCTCCATATCCACAAACAACTCATTCATCATTGTTTGGAAGGTCGCGGGGGAGTTGCATAGTCCAAAATACATCACTAGAGGTTCGAACGATCCTCTGTGACAGACGAAGGTGGCTTTCCATTCGTCTCCTTCTTTGATTCGTATATTATTGTATCCCCATCGGAGGTCCATCTTTGTAAAGAGTTTGGCTCTGGCTAATTTATCGACGAGTTGGGATATGAGCGGTAAAGGGTAGTTATTTTTGACCATGAATTCGTTTAGGTAACGGTAGTCCTGTACCATTCACTTTCTTCCATCTTTCTTTGGTACGAAGAACATGGGCAAGGTTTGAGGCGACTTGGAGGGTCAGATGTACCCTTTCGAAAGTTGGTCGTCTATGAACTTGCTAACTTCCTTTTGCTGTACAGGATCAAGGGGTATTAATCTTCCCTTCTTTGGCACAAAGTCCGGCTTTAGATCTATAGCATGATCCCATGGTTTTCAGATTGGCATTTGTTCCGATTCCTTCTTTGAAAACACGTGGAGGTACTTGTGATACTCTTTTGGCACGAGTTCCTCTGGCGATTTGTTCTTATCCATTAGTTCCGCAAGCTTCTTATCTACTTGCTGGCCTTTGCGCATTTCCGCAAGGGTTTGCACTTCCATCCTTTCTAATAAGTTAAGGTGGTGCAGAAATGGGTTTTTGCATTCGGTTGGGCATCTTGTCATCTGTACCGTCTGTGTTTCCCAATCTATCTCCGGGTTATGGCACTTTAGCCACATGAAACCAAGGATTACTTTATTCTTTCCTAGATTGGCAATCTCGGCTTTTATCTCTTCTTGATGTCCATCATACTCCATTATGACGCAGGTGTAATACTTTAATGTTCCAGCGCTATTTCGAGTGCCATCCGCATTATAGAGGATGATCAGGCAAGGTAATGGCTTTAGCAGGATTTCATTTTCTTCAGCCCACTTTTGGTCTATGAACGTCATGTGTGACCCTGAGTCCAATAGGGCTTTCACTGGGGCCTCTTTTCCATTTTTGGTGTAGATAATGATTGGTAGCTCGATCTCCCTTCTCTTTATTGGTTCTTCTTTCATTTCAGCTGTGATAGCGGCAAGGTGTCACATGTCTATGTCCGTAGGCTGTAGGCTACAGGGTTTTTCCTGAATGATGGCTGGCATAGATTTGTATCCGTCTGAGATTAACATCATAGCGCATACGTCTGAGCTTCTTTCGGCAGAGTGGTTGCTCAGCTCTTCCAGACTGCTCAAGCTTTTCCTGAGCTCAAGGGCATGGACTGGAATAACGCTTTCACTTGCTCCATCGTCATTCCTTTACATGCGCGAGGAATATCTTCTTCATCGCTCCACGATGATGCGGGTTGCACATTTATGGTTCTGGTGGATCATGCTTTTACTTGTACGCAGTTTGGTTTGTGCTCTCCTTTTGTCCATGAGCAATCTGGGCACTTGGTTGATCCTTGTTGACAATCTTTCGCAAAGTGACCAGGTTTTCCGCAATTAAAACAGGTGCTGATCCGCGCTTGTGTCTTCTTGTACTTCTTAGTTACACGGGCTTTCCCTTTTCGGATCATAGCTGCTTCCTGTTCTTCATCCTCGAGTTCTGGTTCTTCTTCTTCCATCTCCATGCAATCTATGTCCATGGCAAAGGGGTCCCATCTAGCGGTTGTCCCGTTATGGATGAAGGAAAGGAGTTGCCTCCTTGTTCCGATAACTCTACATTTCTCCAGATAGTCTGGTATGGTTGCCGGTCTGGGTCCTTCCATGAGGATGTGATTAATGATCTTCTGATCGACATTCTTTTCGATAATAGAGATAAGATGCAATGTATCCATTCCCATTTGGGGTTCATATTCCATAAACTTGATGATCCAGTCATCTATCAGCATCTTTCCCTGTTTTAGCGATTGCAATTTTGCTCTAGCCCATTCTTGTTGATTTACAGATCTAAAGAGGGCTTTGATCTCTGTTACTAGGGTTGCCCACGTATAGGTTCCTCCCTGTGAGATGAGATCTAACTTCATCTGAGCAAAGCCTCCGGCCTTTTGTCCTTCTAACCAAGATAGGACTGCGATAACGGCCTTTTGGCTTGCTGGTGGAAACACTGCGGCGTTTTCATGTAGCCACAATTGGATCTTTGTCCACCACTCTTCAAACTTTGATCGTGATCCGTTATAGGATCCAGGGTCGACGAAAGCTTTGCTAAGCTTCAGCACAGTAGTGGGATTTGCTGCTGATAATGCCTGCAGGGCGGTGATTTGAGTAGTTGCTTGGTTAATCTGGTTTTCTAATGCTGCGATGGTCACTGCCTGCCTCCTAGTAGTGCTAGTGCTAAGATTGAGCGCAGCCTGTGCATCATCGTGTCTTTCCGTAAGATGGTCGAATAGGTTAAGGAGGTCATTAGCAAGCGTGGCATTGATCTGTATCGCTTGGAGATTGGCTACGAAAGCCTGGCGATCAAAGGGATGACTCATTGCTTTCTATTGGAAATGGGGTTGCTCTTCTGACGGGTCTCGGGATATACAGAATCTGTTCTGAGAGTTGATCGTCTAATTCCCATAAATGTGAGAGCGTTCTTTTGGCTGCTTCCTGAGTCCTTCTCATTGCCCTAGCGGCTAATGTTCTTTCTCTGGCAAGGATATAGCGATGTCGAAAGGCTCTCCTTCTTTCTGTGGGACTCTGTCCAATAGTGTACCTAGGGGTGGACTCGAGTTCTTCGTCTCTAGGGATCGGTCCCTGATATGGCCTATCGTCAGAGTCTGAACTCTCGACGTTCTGTTCTTCGATTAGGTGTGCTGGCACTTCTTCGATTACGTGCTCTTCTCTTGGCAGCGGGATTTGGATCAGGATAGGCTCTTCTACTATTTGATATTCCACATATAGTAGCCTAATATGGACAATAACGATGAGGTTGCCTAAGTGTTGAGCGGGGTCTGAGAGGAGTAATGATATCACAAGCAAGAGGCTCGTGAGGGTGAAACCAACAGGGATAAGGAGCAGGATGAGGAGGATGGGGTGTAGGAGCTCTCTCTCTAATTCTAATTCGCTCCTGGATGTTTGCACATGCTGCGTGAACCCATTCTCTGAGTTCGGCTGCTCTGGCAGCATTCGGGTCTCTCTCCTCAGCAAGGTGTATCCCCTCCTGAATAAGATCATTAATCTCCCATTGTACCCTCTCTCTAGTTG
>JBBPKX010000098.1:4500-28046 GCA_038089435.1 Boletus austroedulis | reverse complement strand
AAAATAATAATATTAAAATTACTTAGTTTAAAGGGATTCAAACCAGTTCAAACTAGTTCTTATATATAATATTTCTCCTGAATCTGAATCTAAACCTTATAAATCTAGTTGAACCTAAACCTGAACTTGAACCAAACTAAACTCATAGGTTCAGTTTAGAGGTTTAGAACTGAATTTTGACAACACTACCTGCTGAGAAAATGTATACCATTTTGCTTCACAACCCCACCAATGAAGGCAGGTCTGTTTTGTGATATTCATGCTCATTCATTAACTCCACATTAGAAATCCCACTTGTAGCATAGGTTTGGGTTATTTTTGTATTCACTGAGACAAAGAACCCATTTCCACTGTCATTGAGGGTATCTCTTCTCTGTGTTAAGCTCTGTGATGTCACTAATGGACCAAATGAAACAATGGGCCAGATGAAACAATGAAGATGTTCAAAATATAATGTGTGTTCTATCAAAACAATGGTCAGACCCATCATGCTGGAGTGGTGATTTCTATCACTGCTGTAATGCACACTGTTGAACTCATTCCTATCTATGGTGATGGTGTTTGACACCATCAACAGGCCATGAGTAATGTTTCTTTAGAGATGTACAATGATTTCTATCTCAACAACTATTCCGACAAGGAATGGTACCATATGATCTCTCAAGAATACTTGTAGAATTTATTTACTGTTGTACTACTGTTTGCTGATTCTCAATTTGCTAATCTACTGATTGTGATGATGACACTTGCTGAGGTATCTAAGATAGAAAAACACCAAAGCATAGATCTCCACCAATTAGCATGCATATTCACACGAAACATAGGTCAGGGAGCTGCTACTGAACAGTTATTTCATTTCAGTCGTTTTGCAGATGTGGGTCCAGTTGCTATTCATGCCCTTACGTATTGAGATTACCTGAGATCTCTCAACTTGGACTCTCAAACCATCACATTGATCACTGGTCCCTTGCTGTGTCTTTCACTCACCACATCTTTTCGAGCCCAGAATCCTGTTTAACGCTTGTCACTTTTACATGTGTTTGTCCAAGCATGGATGCTCTTGGGACACCCATCTGTCGGGAAATGACAGCCCCTGAGGTTTGCACGTGTATGGTCCCTTGTCCTTTCTTTGTCATTGTATACCTACTAGTTTTTCCGCTCCGATTCCCCCAGCGTCAAGCTGGTCTATATCTAGGTACGGTCGTGTCTGTCCTTTTCATAGCCTACTTGATGGTCTATATCCAGTGACCAATGTCGTGTGAGTACCGCAGTCTCTGGCGAACGTGACACCCCCATTGTGGCCTTTCGAGCCTAAATGCTCACCTATAGGCATCTGTTTGACTGCGGATGCTTTCCGGACGCTTAGCACTCTCCCACCATATGTCTGTTTGGGTATGGATACTTGCGCGTCGCCCTCACCACGTCAACAGGTGAGTGTTCGCACTGAGTTGTGCTCACCCATCGCCTCCGCCACGTCGCCTCCAGCCTGGATACTTGTCCGTTGGTCTACCATGCATATTTGAGTGTGAACACTCACTCCCATCCCCCTACAGCGCTCATTCTGAGTGGTTCAATCCTTAGTTACATTGCTATACTGTGCACATATTTTTACCCTATCGTTTGTCAACACGCACGCGATTTGAAAATGAGGGTTTGCAGGCTCCACAGTGCAACACAATTACGGTATGTACGAGACATCATACATTGTGTGCCATCCAGGTCACTCAGCGCTCAGAATCCAACATGGATGAAAGGAACCCACTCGACAAACGACGCGCCTCTGTCCCGGAGCTGTCCGACAGCGTGGTACAACGCTCGTGCAGCACCCCGATAATCTGGCGTCGTCGTACCGTCTTGGAAAAGTGCTTCGTACACGTCCTTGGCCACCTCGGGTGCAACACGATCGCTGATCGACCACATGGTACCGATCACGCTGCCATACCCCGCAAACAGCATCCCTGCAGCGACGTGCACAGCCTCGTCGGACAATGTCTTGTCGCCCATCGCCGTCTGGCATGCGGAGAGAAACGCGAGTCCACCGCGAGGACGGGACAGGGACGACATATCTGACAGCTTCAAGCGACGTTGGTGCGCGAGACACAGGCCACTGTTGCTCGGGTGCTCGTCGTCTTGGACGCCGTGGCAAGCAAAATGGACCCAGTCTGCATCCTTCATCAGGGCGAGCACCTCTTCCACCGTTCCAGTGGAGGACTCGAGAGGTGTGATGTGTGCGCGAGCGTTCTGGATGACCGTCCTGATGTATTCCAACTCTGTGCGCACACCCGGAAGCGGTGGTTGGCCGTCTGAAGGTGGTTGTGGAACGGTTAGCACGCGGACATCACCAGGGGTAGTATCTTGAGTGGGCGGCGCAAGGATGCTGAGAGTGGGAACGTAGGACGAGATGACAAAATCGGATATGTGGTGACCGGGCTGTGAATACTGGGTGCCATACTGGCCAGCGGCATGGATGGGAAGAAATGCAAAAGGTCCCGTTGGACACCAAAAAATGCGCGACAAATGTCCGGGCGTCTGCTCAGTGAATGGATCAGAGGCACATTACTATACGGGTCGACATGGCATGACATACAGAAAGGCCCAGAACGTCGAGGACTGGTCTGACGACTTCCTCCCAGAGGGCGGATAAGACGGTTTCCCAATCAAACCCCTGCCGCAGTACAGGTTTCCCAGCCCTTTCACCGTGACCACAAGGTACTATGAGACGGGAGGGTCCAAGCAAACGATCCATGGTGTTCTGAAGGTTCTCACATCGTTTGATGTTGAATCTCGGAAGTGGGACATGAATCGCATTCTCCTTGTCGGCGATCACAATCAACGCGTCGCAGCGGGTTTCCGCAGCATTAAGCATCACCACCGGTCCAGAGTGTGCTGAGGCTCGGAGCTGAGAGTATTCCCTATGGAGAAGAAATCGCTCGAAACCTTGGAATCCCCGGATCTCTTGCAAGAGCTTGTCTCGCTCGATCGCGAGGATGCGGTGTCTGTCGGCTTGTTCTTCCAAACGGTCCGTTGCACGATTCTCTCCGCGCCGTCCCTGCTCGGCAGAGAGCATAGACAGGAATTTTTCGTGGTCGATACTAGCATGCTCCAACGCTACGGACAACTCCTGAAGTCTGCGAGCATGCGTCGGATGGGCGGAGGACAACTCGTCGTAGGGGGCTCGAAGCTGAAACAATTCTCCCCAGACCGTCGAGCGTCCCTGTTCGAGCCATTCTACAGCAGTTTCTGGGTGTCCAGCATCGAGCGCTGCCGCCGCCGCCTCCCGTACCACGTTAGCGCCTTGGACAAGCTCATGATAGCGACGTGAAATGGGGTGGCCAATCCAGGCGAGTTGAGGAAGGAGTGAAAGGGAAATAGAGTAGGCATGGAGGAGAGAGGGGTGCGATAGGGTGCGAGCGGACAATATCCATTCCTGTGATGCACGAAACCTGGCAGTAGTTGAGCCAACTGAGGCACAAGCAGCCTGAGAGAAAAGTGACATCGCATGTTCCAGGTCGTTGGGTTGGCCGAGATGCTTAAAACGAGCCCTGAATGAGCTGGCGAGGTTTTCTAGACGGGAAGATTTGTAGGGGTTGCTATCAGGAGTGGCGTCAGTGGCAGCCTTTTGCTTCGAAATCGCTTCCTCGAGATCTTTGAGATCCCCACTGCGATCGAAGCGAACTCTCAAGGACTCCCCAAGTCTGTTTAGGAATCGAGGTTTATCAGGATGACCTTCAGGTGTAAGATTAACTGCATCCTCCAGGGTCGAAATCGCCTTCTCCAGGTCACTCGGCTCGCCGAGGCACTTGAAACGAGTCAGGAGGATATCACCGAATGTGATCAGATTGTGAGGTCTGGTGCTGTCATCGGCAGCATCGATTGCATGCTGTTGGAAAACAATTGCTTGCTCGAGATCGCTTAGATCGCCCGAGCGTTGAAATCGATCGGCAAAGGAGATGCCGAGGTTACTCAGATGGATTGACCTGGCAGGATGACCCTCGGGGGTAAGGTCAACTGCATCCTGCAGCCTTGGAATTGCTTTCTCGAGGTCTCTTGCCTCACCTAGGTGTTGGAAACGGGTGATGAAGGCAGAGCCGAGGTCATTCAGACAGCGTGGCTTGTGAAGGTGACCTTCGGGGCAAAGGTCAACTGCGTGCTTCATCATTAAAATGGCTTGTTCAAGATCACTGAAGTCGCCGAATTGTCTAAAACGGCTGTGGAGGGTGTTGCCAAATATATTGAGTCGGTTAGGCTTCTCAGAGTCACCATCAGGAGTCGAGTCAACTACATTCCTAAATCTGAGAATTGCTTGGTCAACGTCATTGATCTCGCCCAGATGATCGAAACGAATGCTAAGAGAGGCGCCGAGATCATGCAAATGATCAAGTTTACGGGGGTGATCATCAGGAGTGAGGTCAACGGCTGCCTTGTGCCTGAAGACGGCTTGCTCTAGATCATCCAGTTTGTTGAGATGCTCGAAACGAGCTCTGCGTAATGTACCAAGCATGTTCAGGTAGCAGGATTTGTCGGCACCATCAAGGGGGAGATCAATAGCATGATCGTACGCTGAAATCGCTTGCTCGAGATCGTTCAGCCTGCCGAGGCGTTCGAAACGAGTTCGCAAGGCATTGCCGAGGTCTCTCAAAGAGGTAGGTTTGTCCGAGTGATCATCAGGAATAAGGTTAACAGCATCCCTAAACCTTAAAATCATTTGGTCAAGATCATTCGTCTCGCCCAGGCGGTTAAAACGAATTTCCAAGGAAGTAGCAAGGTTGATGATGTGCATGTGTTTGTGGGGGTGACTATCCGGGGTCAGGCCAACGGCATCCTTCTGTCTTGAGATCGCCTGCTCGAGATCATCCATGTCACCAAGTCGCACGAAACGTTGTCGGATGGAGGTGCCAAGGGCGTCCAGACAGCAAGGCTTTCCGGGGTGAGTATCAGGGGCAAGGCTAACAGCATGCTTCAGCCTGGAAATCGTCTGCTCCAGGTCGTGCAGCTCACCCACACGATAGAAACGAGTAATCAGGCACTCGCTGAGGTTCATCAGACGAGTGAATTTGATGGGAGCTGCATCGGGGGTAAGGTCGATGGCATCCTGCAGCCTCAGGATGGCTTGCTCGAGGTGATCCAACCCTCCAGAGAAGCGGAAACGAGCCTTCAAGGAACTAGTAAGGTTGTCCAGAAGAACATGTTTGTGGGGATGGCCATTGGGTAAGAGGTCGTGAGCATCCCGCTGGCAAGCAATCGCTCGCTCAAGGTCGCCCAACTCGCCGATGCGCTCAAAACGAGTGAAGTAGCTGTACCCAAGGTTGCCCAGAAGGTAAGGCTTGCTTGGATGACCACCATGGATCATATAAACAACATCTGTAAACCTTGAAATTGCTTGTTCAAGGTCACTGAGCTTGCCGAGGTGCCCGAAACGCTTGAACAGCACTATGCCGAGATTTCCAAGTGCTGCAGCGAAACGGCGATCTAAAACTGAAGCAGAGCTAACAAATGCTTCTAATCTCGAGATTGCTTGTTGGAGACTCGCTAAATGATCTGGCTGGTCTAAGCACTGCAACAGCCGAGTATCCAACACCAACGGATCCTCTGTTAAGCCTGACTGGGATTTTGGCGATGCGGATAGTTGGTTATCCGCCTCGGCAAGGTTCCTCCTTGCTTCTGCATGCACATTATGCAAAAAAATCGCAGCTCGTTTCTCGTGACTTTCAGCAGAGGCAGTGGCCATCGCATCGTGCAGCAATACATGGGCCTGTACCACATCTATTCCCACTCTCCGTTTCGCAAATCGGGCAAGATGCACAGTAGCCAATTGGATCAGTGTAGACAGTCGGTCAGGATGACCAACAGGAAGAGTAGTGAGCGCATCGCGGCAAAGCTCGAGCGGGACATCGAGGGGAATATTGATGTCAGTGACCATACAATGGATGAGTTTTGCCCTCGCCATATTTGATTGCGCGACTGCACGACAAGGGTGGCCAATGGGGCACTTATTGAGAGCACGCTCAAAATGTTCAAGCGAACACTCGAGATCCTGCTTTTTCTCGTACTTTCGATAACACGAAAGAGCTCGGTGGCCTTGGTTCGTCGCATCCTGAAGCTGAAGCTGAACCTGAGATTTGGTGGTTGACTGTGGATATTGTAATTAGCGACGAGCAGCTGACGTATATCACCACCTTACATAGCAGGGATCGAGGACGCTTGATGCCAGTGGATCACTGCTCCCGTGCGTCCACTGTTTGACAGTCACCAGGATAGATGAACAAGGTGACGCCACAATATCATCCTGTGGTCGGAAAGTGAACACTATAATGGGTAAGTGCCTGACGCCCTATGTGAGACTCTGCCCTGCTCACAAAGGTCGCTTGCGCCGCAGTTTAGTAGTTGTTCCACAGAAAGTGTCAACTTTCGCAACGGTTCCCCATCGCCTAACATCGGCTGGTATTCAAATGATGCATAGATTTCGATACAAACGGTGGCAGAGAGCTCGGATGGACTGCGATCCTCCGTTAGGCTAGTGTTCACACGGATAGAAGGTGGTCTCACATTGGAATCGGCCCAACCCATTCGACGACATCATCTCTCACTGACACGGGCCTACAATCAGTTCGCCATTCGCGTCCAGTGTGCTGCACCGTAGCATAAAACCCAGTAGGGATGCGTCCAAGTGCAATAGCAACATCTGTTGCTCGGAGACCTTGTCGTCGTTAACACGCTTACAGACAGCATAGACAAATCAATTGCATACGCATGATTGCCATTTCTTCGTTCTCGCGTGCCCGTGTTGTAGGGGTTTGGAAAGGGTACACAGCCCACGAATGGTTCTCGGCTTCAGATGTTTCTTCAGGGTCACACAATACAGATGGTACGCTGTCCTGGGAGGTGGCTGAATTGGTAAGGGAGGAGCTATGCCTCGGACTGGCGGTTAAGACGTTATATGAGGATTCGGAGTATGGTCGTTGATTTCCCGTGCTCGAATTACTGGCCATGGTTGTTCTGAGTGGGTAAAAGAGAGGTTAAATTATATTGTGAAGGACTTACGTGGAGCCCTTTATTTCCCTTCTATAAATAAGCCATGGCAATGTACACACTGATTACCAGCAGATCAAAGAGCGTACGGCTGACAAGCCGTCAAATTCCCAGGTAGTCATGCACTGGCGTGGAAAAATGATACGATTTACCAATGAGGAGACGAACCAAATCCAGGACAAAAGAAGTCGAACGAGTTTCCTATAGCACACAGAGTCCGTCTGCTCGGCAAATGTTGGCGAGTCCCAGGTGTTACCAAAAAGGTGGACCAGCCAGGTCACATGCCTGAAAATAAGGAGAGTGGTGGCTGAATGCAAGATAGCTTAACCATGGGCAGGAATGAGACGATTAGACGCGGAATGAAACCTCCTACACTCACAGCTTGAATGCACATCGCGTCACGTCCGCACCGTCCACATGTTGGGGAGAATACCTGAAATAGCCAGGCCAGCCATACCATTGTCCGGGTGATCGCTGTATATCTACGCGGTTCTATGTAGAGATCCACAGTTCGCCCTTTGTACCCGCCCGTCGTAGAAGCTACAGAGTTTTGTCCTGTTCGCTTGTGCCTGCCCGCTTCAGTGTTTCCACCGGGTTTATCAAACCGTGGTCAAGCAGGCATGTAATCCAATGCGTGCGTGTCCCTTCAATACACCTTGTGGGGCTTGCTCTTTGAAGTGTTTCGGTAATTCCTAAGATAGATTGTGCTACAGAGCGTCAACCGACATTCATGATTGAAATCGTGATTGCTTACTTGGATGAGAATCCCAAAGGATCTGATATCTGTGGATGAAAGTGATGGTTTTCCAGGTACGCAGCATCCAGTGCCCACCAGCGATAAGCGGAAGAGAGAGTTGTAAACATGCATTGCAATACGTCGAGAAGGTTGGACCAACTTGGCGTTCTATATATACAGAAAATCGGGTCTAGTTGATGGCCGGTCAATCTATAGGCGATCTACTTGCTCCCAGTCGACTTTTTCATCTGTGCAAAGATCTGGTCGACCTCGGCAATATACTTGTCGGACAATTTCTGGAACTAAGTACAAAAGCAAAGAGTATGAATTCCAACCACATGCCACGAAAAAAATTCGATTCACCTCTTCAAGTTCGATCGAGTGCTTTTCAAACTTGCCCTTCTTGACACTGGCTTGGTGATGCTTGCGAATTTGGACGCGCACGTCTTCTGCCATTCGGCTGGCTGTGACGACAAGAGTGTTACGAGCCTCAACAGTTGGCCTAGGGAAATGAGTACCAGTCATCAGCGAGAACGTCAAACAAACCGAAATGAACCCACTTGGGTATAGGTATCTTGAGCGTCCGTGAATCCAACCGCTGAGGTACGATGTTGGGTAATTTTGCGCTATATATCCCCTGCTCGACTGCCTTGGTATTCTATGCGTGATCATTCCCCGTCAGCAGCAAAGCAGCGTCCGAGACGAACGCACGACGCACATGTTCGTCGAACACTGTCACTATCAGCATTGACCCGTCCTTGATCCCGACGGTCGCCACTTCGTCTAGCTTCACCGTTTTTCCACGGCCCTGCTCGACACGCACTGGGGAGAGCAAGGCAGGCGTGACGCGTCCACTCGCGCGCGTCTCGGGTCCGGCGACTTCCTTGCGGAACCAGTCGACGGCAGACAACATTTTTGAATCGGCCTTGGCATACTCGGCGCGTGTATCTTCTGAATCGAAGCGCAATTGGGAACCCGGAACGAAGGACGTGGTAGACTTGGTTTTTGACTTGGATGCGTACGTGCGGGACGCTGGCACGCGACGGACGACGCTGAGCAGAATAACATGGCGAGAGGGACTTGCGGTGACGGGCAGCGTCGTGGCAGTCCGATGTGCCAAATGTCGGATCACAGAGGCCATTCCGTCCACCGCAAGTTTTCGGAGAATTTTCATTGGCATGGTCATTTCCCTAAAAAGGATGTTCTCCTATCTACATGCTCGTCTAATAGTGCGTTCTAATGATCTACGGAAAACGTTTGCTCAACCCATCATATATCAGAAAGATGATTGCACTGCTTGGTATAGACCTAGCCACAGTAATCCCACACCCAGCGTAAAAGCCGCGGATGCCCTGTGCTTTCCACATCGCTTTGGCGGTACCCAGGAAGGTGGGCGGCGCGACACCCTTGCCGCGCGGCCGTAGTTCCTCCTCTGTCTGCATCGCACTCTTGACCGTGTCCGCAGGGAAGAGGGAAAAGTTGAACAAGGCCCCAGCACAGGCCCCAGCAACGGCTGACTCCCACGGGAGAATGTCTTTGCGAGCGAGCGGTGTACCCGTGCGCGTCGCACGCCGCTGGACGAGTCGTGATGCGACAAACTCCTTGCATGCAAACCATGCGGCGCCACCACCCGTTTCTCGGATAAGTGTGCCAGTTTGACCTAACCACAGGCCCCGGAGACCATCGTTGCGGATGACGGACGTGAGAACAGCGATGGGCCCTGGAAGCGACTGGGGTTTGATAGATGTCATGGTCGGTCCCAGAGGGGCGACGGCAGCACCAGAGACGTGTGATTGTATGGATGTCCCAGGGATGTCCACAGCAAGCATTTGTACTTGCATTTTACACTTGACGAGCTCTACGGGTGTCAGAACGAAGCTCGTGACTACGCCAGCGCCAGCGCCAGCTACTGCGAGTTGCGCAAGTGTGAGATCTTGGGAAGGTGGATGCCCAGTAATCCACCGTATTACATGCTGCAGCTGGCTATACGAGACGAAGAGGGACGCATTCTCGACCATCGCACCCGCGATCGGCGCAGGCAAGCCCTGTCGTAAATGACATGAGTACATTCCTGTGCGCATACATGCACAGGGAAAATCGCGCACACGATAGAGTCCTCGTACACCCTCGTTTCTAAATGTACGCACGAGACAGTCGATGGGTCCATTGAACCTAGCGTTTGCATCCAATACTTGCGACTGCAGCCTGACTTTGGTGAGGTCGAAGGGGTGTTCGAATACCTTGGAGGTCATGCCTGCGATCTAGGACCATGTCACGACTGTCGAAAATTTGGATGGACGATGACTCACACTACCAAAGGTAATGTCCTTGACCGCCTGTATGACGGGTGAGACAGTATGCGTGTCGCCGGTCATAGCAATGGGGGTAGAGGGAATGCGTGCTGGCGGAAATGAAGGAGAAATAGGTTGGCGTGCTACTGCATTATTTGAGGTCTGAGACGGCCAATCCTGTGGACAGCTGTATATCGCGCAAAATTTTGAGCGACATATGCGGTCACGCGCTCTCGGATCGCTGCCTATCGGACTTCGGAAATATGTCCATGTTCGATGTATTGACTGCTACTCTGCCCCTGTGGATATCTGTCTAAACACACTTCGTGGAACCCCATCGTCCTGAATAACTGTCACTTGCTTGAGTGTATACCCAGTTCGTTTGGGTATCCATCTAAAGAAGATAAACCAATACACCACACCCAACAATCCGACCGAAAGCGCCCCAACGACATGCGACTAAGAAAGTGCATTAGCGCGCCGTATGCAGTTACTGGGCGAAACGCACATAGTATGGGAGATGCTGGTATGGCTCGTAACCAGCTGTAGGTGGTACCATCGGTACCAAAACCAAAAAAGCATTCGAAAGGAAGAAGAATACGACTGCAACCTTGTATGCTCGGAACGGTGGGTTCCAGTTGTATGATTCGAATCTATCCGTGTACAACAATAGCAGCCCCCCGGAGATAGCCAGATTAAACAGCGCAAGAGGGTACGACGAGTCTAGCGCCTGATAATCAGCACGCCGAAAAACAAATTGATGACGGATACTTGCAGTTAACAATGAAAAGATAGGCGTCCCCTGGAGGCGCCACCGCCATCAGCAAAATGGAAATCAGGTATTGTGTGAAGAGGCCGGGAAGAGGTGCATTGAACGGCTTGTTGCTCGCGAAGAATGAAGAATACGGGAGAACGCCTTCACGTCCTAGCTCTTGAACGACTTGCAAATACATGAGTCCTCGTACCATATCCTAATCAGAGATTATTTACCTCGTCCTTGGGTGAATAAAATGGAAAGAAGGTTTCCCAACATGGAAAGGGAAATGATGAGACTAAGGGCCTACGTCATAAGCTCGGAAATCAACATCAAACACAACAGGCCTACTCTTTCCGCTGAGGGACCATACAGATTTCGGAAGAACAAAGCACTGGCTAGAGTGAGTGATTCATTATAAAGCATGGGGAACTCTCTTACGCAGGGATGGTACCTCCACTCAACATATCCGCTTTCGACACCACTGCAAAGTAAGCCATATTTACGGACACATACACGAACGCCACAAAGCTCATAGCCATCGGTGCCGCGACTTTGATTGTTCTAACAGGGTCACGAACTTCGGACAGAGCGTAGTTGGCGTTCGAATATCCAATATAAGACCTAGTATGATCAGTCATACTCACACTAAAATAATGAGCTACTCACCAGATGACGTTATACATGCCAACTACAAACGCATTGGCTCCGAAGTTGGAGCCCTGCCAAAACGTCTCCCATGTATAGTTATTAGGCTGGTCGTATACCTCTCCGACGGCGAACCCAGGGACACCAACCAAGCTTAGGAAACCAGACCCGGCAATCAGGACCAAGATGACAAGTTTAAATGCCCCAAGTGCGTTCTGAAGCTTCAGTCCAAACTTGAGGAAAGCGCCATGCACGACGAGACAAAACGTCGAACATAAAAATGCCACGATTCGGACGTTCGTCGGAGTCCGCTCGGAAGCAAAGGCGTGCAGTACATCTAAATGAACGTGAGAATATTTTATGACCATGACCATGGCAATGACGGTGCTTACACTCTCCAAATGCCACGCTACCCGCAGACATCCAGCCCTGTATTGTACAGAGTAACAAAGATACGCAACAAGACGAATGGAAAGGACGCTCACTATGAACACGCCATAAGCTGCGTAAACACAGGTTGTAAGGAACGCCGGGTGTCGAAAGACATATTCCATGTAGGTCTTTTCTCCACCACTCCGAGGAAGACCCTATACATAACCAACATGATTCAAATGGTTGAGCAAGCGAGGCTTGGAACGGATCTTACCGTCCCGAATTCGACGTAGACCGCGGTCCCCGCGGCGGCGACCAAGGCACCAAGTATCCACATGACAAAAGTCATACCGACGCTCCCAGACGAGTTGAGAATGATACTTGGAGCTGCAAAGACCCTGAGGTATGAACCAGTCAGCCGTCCCTCCCGAGTCCCAAGACTGGACGGCCATACCCAGTTCCGATCACTCTATTGAAAATAAGTGATACAGCGCTAAGTAAGCCTGAAAAAAATAGATAATCATTAGCGGTCGTCTTGCCTTAATCGCTTCAAAGCTGACCTAGCTGGCGTTTGTTGTCTGGCACATCGTCCGTGAAGGACTTGTTGCTTGCTGGTATGGGCCAACTGTCAGTATCGGAAGACTACAAGTAGCCGTTTGACTTTACGAACCGTTTCCGACATCTTCCCCACGCCCTGTGGGCGTCCTCGACAGGGAGGGCGAGTGCGACCGAAGAAGAGGTTCTGTCTCTGAACTTGGCTGGGTTACGCTCGACGAAGGGGCATCAAATAACATGGTAAGTCTACAACACGCGAGGGAGCCTGGGAGACAACAATAGCGCGGATGAGAAGACGGAAGCAGGCTGTTCTGATCACGCCAGTCTATCGTGCTTTCAGTGGCGTATGATGTATGTACTTACTTCAACCCCGACTTAGGGTGCATGTCGCAGACTTTCTCGCTTCCGAATAATCATGTACACCCCTGAGCCGAGCAAATGAAATGCATAGCACCAAGTAGGGCTGTATGTTGTATGAATGATATTGTTTCGACGCCACACCATTTCAATGAAGTTGCCGTTACTAATGGCAACATTGACAGTAACCCAGATCCAAGAGAATGCAACTTGGTACGTTAGTATGATCATCGATTTCTCTCCAACTCCACATTTTCAGTTTGACTCGTGCTGGATTTCTGATACAACTCGAATTGGGGCTACATTGCAAGTATACAATATATATGTGTATAAAATGTGGGTAGCTTCTACAAATACAGCCTTTCCAATGCGTGGTAGACGCGCATATACCTTTAGAATCCATCCCTGGGTACCTGTCTAAGCACGTTTCGCGGAACGCCATCATCCTGGATTACAGTCACTCGCTTGAGCGTGTATCCATTTCGTTTAGGTATCCACCAGAAAAAGGTAAACCAATACACCACGCCCAATAATCCAACCCAAAGTGTGACGAGGAGATGTGACTATCAGAGGGGTTGGTAAGTCTCGTGGTATGCAGCGACCAGGCGACATACATAGTATGGCAGATGCTGGTATGGCTCATATCCAGCCGTGGGTGGTATCACTGGCACTAAAAGCAAAAAGAGGTTCGAGAGGAAGAAGAGTACGGTGACAAGCTTGTACGCTCGGAACGGAGGGTTCCAGTTATATGACTTGAATGCATCTGTGTACAACAACAGCAATCCTCCCGCAATAACAGTGTTGAACAATGTAACCGAGTATGAGCCAACTAATGACCAATAGTCAGAGAGGCGATCGACGAAGTGATGACGGATACCTGCGGTTGACGTTTAGGAGAAAGGAGTCACCCGGTGGTGCTAACACCATCAATAAGACGGAAATCGAGTATTGTGTGAAAAGGCCTGGAAGCGGTGCATTGAATGGCTTGTTGCTCGCAAAGAACGAAGAATACGGGAGAATGTCCTCGCGCCCTAGCTCTTGGACAACTAATATTTAGTACGTGAGGCTCCAAGTCCCTATGCCATTCGGGAATGCCATACCTCTGCCGTGGGTGAACAGAACGGAAAGCATGCTGCCTAGTGTGGAAAGGGATATCACAACACTGAGGCCCTATACGCGAGTAGGCTCAGATACCAACATAAAGCCAGATAGTGCTCACCCTATCAGTTACGGGCCCAAACAGATTCCGGAAGAATAAGGCACTGATAGGAATGAAGTCCGTCATGCAAGGACACGAAAGACTTTCTTACGCAGGGATGGTACCCCCATTCAGCATATCCGCTTTTGACACCACCGCGAAGTAAGCCACATTCACAGACATATATGCAAATGCTACCAAGCACATGGCCAGTGGTGCCGCAATCTTGATTGTTCTAACCGGGTTGCGGACTTCGGATAAGGCATAGTTGGCGTTTGAGTATCCGATGTAAGACCTAATACGATCTCAGCTGCGACCTCCGCCAAAGCATCATCCGAGCTACCCACCAGATGACATTGTACATTCCAGTCACAAACGCATTGATTCCAACGTCGGAACCTTCCCAGAACGTCTTCCATGTATAGTTATTGGGTTGATCGTACTCTTCCCGGACAGCAAATCCAGGGACACCAGTCAGGCTCAGAAAACCAGACACTACAATTATCATGATAATAGCGAGCTTGAATGCACCCAATGCATTCTGAAGTTTCAGACCGAGGTTCAGGAACGCGCCGTGCACACTGAGACAAAATGTCAGGCATAAGAATGCCACAATCCGGACGTTCGTCCGCGTCTGCTCGTAAGCCAAGGCATGGATGATGTCTATAACGTATGTTAGCATATCTGTAGCTATAGCAATGTGAATGCTTACATTCCCCGATGGCTAGACTCTGTGCAGATATCCTCCCCTGTGGCGAATCAGGGCTGGGATGACCGTTGTGTAATACAATGAAGGAAAAAGGACACTCACGATGAACACAGCAAACATTGCGTAAATGCAGGTAATCATGAATGAGGGGCGTCGAAAGACATACTCCATGTAGGTCATTTCCCCACCACTCCGGGGAAGGCCCTATGGTGCGGTCTGAACGGTTGTGCAAATGACACGGCTGCAGAGCGAACCGTACCGTCCCGAATTCAACGTAAACCGCGGTCCCTGCAGCGGCGATCAAAGCACCGAGAATCCACATCACAAAGGTCATCCCGACGCTTCCAGATGAATTGAGAATGGTACTTGGGGCTGCAAAGACCCTAGGACGTGATACAGTCAGTGCCTCTTCCTTTCAAGATGGGATAATTATACCCAATCCCGATTACTCTGTTGAAGATTAACGATGTAGCGCTAAATAGTCCTAGAGATGGCCATTAGTGCCCCTCCCCATATTTCTTATCGACCACCTAGACATAAGACCCACCCAGTTGGCGTTTGTTGTCGAGTACATCGTCGGCGAACCTGTCCGCTGCAAGGAACTTGTCAATAACCAGAATCATATTTGCTTCAATTCTACGCACCATCGGCGTTCTCGACATCTGGCACAGGCGTCCCCGTCAGAGCATGGGAGTATGATTGAAGGAGGGGTTCTGTCTCCGATGTTGCTGGTCCCGAAGTTATGCTGGTTGAAGAAGGGGCTGCGCAAACATATGACATTGGTCCAAAGCACGGTCTACACACGTCGAACGTCAAACCGAGGAATGGACGAGTTGGATAAAAGGAGGACTCCGTTCTCACATCATTAACTGATTGCAAACACGGCGTAACACGCATTATCGTCGCTGTGTAAAGGAATCTGAGCAGATTTAGCCATAGCTCCCATTAATAATAATCAGTAGCGGCGCAGCCTCTGGCACGCCAAGTCCTCGACTCCCAATAGGAACGAAGGAAAACTTAGAGCATAGTGAAAGTGAGGCAACACTTCAACACAAGTTATCAATTGCATGGATGACAACACCACTACAATCCATACGAGGGCAATATTTTTGTTGATGTAAAGGAGTCAAGAAAACCAATATCAATGTCAAATTCAATTGCTAGTTTCTCCCATAACCCAATCATCTTCAACCACCAAGCTCTTTTTCATGGGAGACTGACCAGGCTGTACAACGCGATCACAGAGACCTGGTAAAACCCCATCATCAGGATATAGATTGGCAACATCATGATCAATGGGAATATCTGCATGCAGTTGGTTGTGGTGTTTGAGCCACACAAGGAAGGCCCAGACGATTGCTTTTCGTACTCGGAAGGTTGAACCTAGAGAGTTTGGAGTGAACTTCAAGTTACGAGGACCAACAAAAACGGCGCTTAAAAAACCTGCGACGTCCGCAGGAGTACGAGTGCACACATGTTCCCGTGTGGTACAGTATTACATAACATCCTGCGAGAAAACCCCCTCCACTACCGTGGGAGTCGGGGAACTAAAAGGTGCTTCCTTCACTAACCAAATAAGTCATCCCGCTCGACCAGCTTTAGTGTATTTATCAAATTGCCAATGGTCGGATTGTCAAGGAGTTATATATTATAAGGGTATAAGTAGTACATTAAGATTAGCCAACTTCCTTGTCTTCATCCCCACATTACAAATAATACTGAATTCTATGCGATGATTATCGAACATTGGCTGTGAGCCCATGACCACGCGGGACGGGTGGGTCGTGTAGCCTGGGCTCCGACGTTGGGGGATCAGGAAGTTTTCTGTGCAGGTACTGTTCCAGCTCCGAACATCGAGACTTTTCCTTGATGCCAGTCAACATTGTCAGAAAGGGCCGTAGACCGCTGAACTCACTGTGGCGACGGGGATGGTAGTACTTTCCAGCGATTCATTCTGTTCTTCGTCTAACACAGACAAAGTATTCAGGAGCTGGAGAATATCATGAAGCGTCTCCTCTCACACAAGAGTTGCAAGAACTGTAAACCCACCTTGAGGCCCAAGTTTGCATTACGTCCATACGAAGAAGTCGTGGAGCGCGTCAACGTTGGTCGGTCACGCTTCAAATCCTGACACGCCACCAACACTTCCTCCAGCTTGCTCTGAAGATCCGCATTTTCCTTGCGGAGACGTGCAACCTCTTTTTGGAATGTATCCCGCTCCTGGCGAACGTCGGCGAGGTCGCTGAGGCGACGCATGTTCTCGGCTTGGAGTTGTTGGATACTTTTGCGCTGACGGAGTTGGATATTTTGGAGCTGCTCAATGAGCCGTCCGGGGTGTCTTTCCATACTTGTCTTTAGCCTTGTGACAGGCGGGACCTGTGAGGGACTGGACATGGCGTATATGAGTTGCGCCTTTTAGTAGGCTTTCTTCTCCCCACGGCGTTGTCGTTATTCACAGAGCCAAGGGGCCCGCTGATCGAGCTCAGTTCTAACCATCTTGATCCCCCTTGAGATGCTGTTCTGCATGCATCGCGCCATGGCCAATTTCCTGTTTGTGCCGTGGGACATTCTTTGCGAGGCTGAGGGGGCTGTGTGTAATTTATCATGATCTGGAAATCAAACCAAACTGCAGTGAGTTAGTCAGAGACATGGGCTGTGTCACACTGCCGACGTACACAGCAGTAGCATTTTAGGACCTTTGTCTGTCCATGTAAATATATACATGGCGCAATCCAAAAATCCAGTTTTGAGGGCATATCCTTCTCTTCCGGGGAGTAACCGACGAGCGAACTTCGAAGCATTGAGCGTGGAATCAAGGAAACGCAAACCCTGTCAGTGGCTGACTGTTTGCTTACCATCCTTACAACGATCTTTTATCTGAAGCGCCATGCATGGTGAGATGGCCGAGCGGTCTAAGGCGCCAGACTAAGGATCAGGTCATCAGATGACCCAGCATATCTGGTCCGAAAGGGCGTGGGTTCGAATCCCACTCTCATCACACTTTTTTTTCTCCACCAAGTCGCAGCTATGCGACTGAGTCATGTTTTGCCAGCCAATTTACCTTGTGTCACAGTTCAGAAAGTCTAGATGCGCCGGTAACTTGCATGCATGCCAGCATGGCCCGACACGTTAGGTCTCCATTTATCATTGTGCTTCACAATACAACGCCGACGAGAGGTTCCAGAACGTCCACCTCTGCAAGACTTCAATTATTCAACTGAACCAGGTTTTCGACTCCAACACCTCGCTCGGCCAAGGAATGGATTGTCGGACATTATCGTTGTCGCGCTTTTGATCCACCCATGGTCAGGTAATGTTCTACTACTCCCCCGTTTTGGCATGGTAAACTTGAAAAGAGACGCACCTACTTTCTGCTATCTGGACTCTACCCTGTGAGTTCTTCAATACCGCACGGTGGTCCATAATTTTAACATATACTAGGTTCCTATTAGGCAGAGAAGTAACATAATGGGAGTATGGGACATGATGTCACATCTTGAAAGGCCCTTATGCTCAAACCATCCCTGCGGGTCCAGTCATCCCTCCTGTCATTCTATTGACAAGTCGAACTTGGCATTCTCCGTTCTCGGAGGCAGTTGACGTGTGGAACACCCCATCTGGGACAGAATGTATGTCAGAGGTATCCAATGGCGACATCGATCGGGAGGACCTGAACGCTCGGAGCATCTGGGGCGTAGCGGTCACTCAGTTCCACGGGGATAGTGGATCTCGATGAGCTGAGTGCATCGCCAGTCTGTTTTGATGAGATGGCTTGTACTCGGCTCCGAAGGCATTTTAGTATGATGGGTTGGTCGCACTTGATGCGCTGATGTCCGCACATTGACCGAGAGATCATGGCGTTTTGCCGCCCTGGAAAGGTAAGTAAAAATCTTGATGTTTGAACGCCTGCCCCGTTGTTATGACCGCCGTCACGCGCGAGAGATGTTGAGGTCCTCTGAGGAATTTACAGTGGCGGCGATTAGATAGTGCGATAATTCCGGTGACCATTCATTTCACCGATCGGGCTGTGCGTTCCCAGGTTCATGTATCATTTAGAAGTTACAGCACGTCGAACTTGGGCTGGAGGTCACCAGACCAGCACAGCTTTGCAAAGAGAACCACTGGCGCGTTCTGCAAAGTAGGCTCAGAGGTTACCCTCGTCCTTTGCAACCTTGCAAGCCCGGTTTGGCGTCCAGAACCCTCCACGATACTTAAAATATTCGTCCTATCCTGACTCGGATTGACGTGCTTGTTCAGTAGGTACGCGTGACGGCGATTCTCTATATTCCCGCTTGGACATTAAACTTATCTAGGCACAAGCCACACGCTCTCTATCCGCTCGATAATGGGGGTTGCTGTCAGCCTGCCTATGGAACGGCTCGCCCACGTCAGTGAATTGTTCGGCCTCCAGACGCCGTTGAATGAACTGGTTGTAGCGGGCCTCTCCAAAGTAATCTTAACTCGTGCCACACATTGCTTGCCACTTTCAGCGATTTACGGCGTGCAACTACTCACTCAACTCCGTGACTATCAACGCTTACGCCAATTGTCAATCCCATGTGACTCACGATCAAAGTCAGAAGCCGACGAGCCTCATGGTATTCGCTACAGATAGGTGGTCGTTTGTCATTGGATGCCACTGTTCGTTTCCTGTCTCAAATATCCACGATACTATTTTCTATCCCCCCCACACCCCTCTGAAATCCATACGGTGGTGATCACGGTCCACATGGCTGCCGCCACTCTGGTCGAATTCTTAAGCTGATCCGCCACTGAGAGATGTCGTTCCTTTTCTCCGACATTCCTACTTTCTGCTGCCAGGCTATGCAACACCTGTCGATTCTGGGTGCGCTCCTGATCACACCTTGGCATGCGGTTGCCTATGACATCCTTCGCGACTACTCTGGGTCAACCTTCTTTGAAGGCTGGAATTTTTATGGCAGTTTTGATAATTTGACCTGGGGTACGTTGTTTGATCCGGGCATCCGTCTGACTCTGACTGTTGTCGCCATCGAAGGCAACGTTACCTGGGTAACCCAGGAAGTAGCTGCCAGCCAGAACCTTGCCTATGTGAATAGCGAAAATCACGCCATCATCAAGGTAGACAACGCAACGAACGTGACGTTTGGCGACCTACGGAATTCGGTATGCCAAACTACTCACTTTCCTGGAAGGGCAGGCATCCTGACGAGAAGACTAGGTTCGCATAACGACCCAAGAGGCGTACGACCTAGGTAGTTTGTGGATAATAGACCTGAACCACATACCGTACGGTTGCTCCGTAAGTCCGCGATGCCGGGCTTCGTGCGTCTCATTTCCGGGATGCTGATGATGCTTTCCCAGGTCTGGCCGGCGTTTTGGAGTTTCGGTGCGCATTTCCGGTTGTCCGCTGGGCCGTTGAATGACGTACATGTTAGGGCCCAACTGGCCTGACAACGGCGAGATTGACATTATAGAAGGCATAAATCAAAACCCCAATAATCAAATGGCGATTCATGCCACACAGGGATGCTACCACAGTGGCAACACAAATCAACTGGGTTCGACGGGGGCAACTGACTGCTCCCAGGGTTCGGGATGCACGGTGGGAGAGACGTCACCGAACAGCTACAACTCCGGCTTCGCACAAGCTGGTGGCGGCGTCTTTGCCACGCAGTTTGATGTTTCGGGCATCTTGTGCGTTGTAATGTCCGACTAACGATCTGCGTTGATTCTGACGAGGACAAAATTTGTTACGTCAGTATGTGGTTTTGGAGCGTATGTTTCCTTTTTGTCTTGACGATGTGGAATTCTGTTGACAGCCAGATTAGCGATCAGATATACCTTCCTCTCTATCCCAAGCCACCTCCACCTCTTCGATCGATGTATCCTCATGGGGAACCCCCCATGCTACCTTCTCGTCCAATATGTGCAATATTTCCGAGTTCTTTACTCCACAAAACCTTGTGTTAGACATTGATTTGTGCGGTGTCTGGTGAGGCGCTTGCATACGCGAGGAAACATGGAGTACCAACGTTCTTTTTTCATTACAGGGCTGGAGTGCCGTCGATATACGACTCGCAGTGCGCTAAGGAGGGCCCTACGGGCTTGTGTGTGAGTGTTCTCATACAACAATAAGAGCGTAGGCATGAATGAGCCACAGTACAATGACTGTGTTGTCGGACCAGGAAGTCCGCGATATGACAATGCCTACTTTGACGTCAATTACGTGCGAACGTACACAACCAGGAGAAGCGCGCCGATTGCTACGAGCACGGGCGCACCGCTTTCGGGCGGATCAACGAGTGCCACGGCGGGCTTTGCGCAGAGCACTGGAACATCGGGGGGTGTTACCAAGGTGCATGACCATGACTTTATGGTGCCGCTGGCGTCGACGTTGTGTGCCTTTGTCGGGATAGTGCTCATGACACGGAGCATTTGATAACAATACGTCATGAGGGGTTTGCTTGGACGCTTTTTTGTATGGTAAATGGGACTTTTATCTCTAGTTTATAGTGGTGGACGTACCTCCAATGGTGTGTATTGCCGAGTTGGTTCTAAATGATGAAAAGAACGTGGTATTCTTCCGATTCGGATTCGACGGCACTGTATCGACAAACCTGGTGCTGCCTTGACCAAGTCTCAGTTGAGGGAACAACTCGGGACTGGTCTATAATTACATTGCGGGGGAATTTGGCAGGGCGGTCCTGAAGCACGTGAAGAGCCTTTGAGGCAACTCACAATGCACAATTGCGCATACCGCAACTACACGGACTTGGTCGACACGTTCACCTGCGGCGATGCAGACGTCTCAAATGGCTTCCAGAGTCACCCGATAATGGCGCTGATGGAATCCGACTTCGAGGGAAACCCGATCGCGAAGTCGCGAGGCAGTTCTTTGCACCGTCCATTTCGACCAGGCGATATGCTAATTCTCGCTCGGATCTCGATCACCTGGCCTAACTGCATTCTCACATTTGTCGCCCAAATGACCACGTATCAGCTGGTCTCGCACTCTATATAAACCTCGGCCCCGTCACTTGCTACGTCCATTTCTCTCTCCCTTCTTCAACGATGTCGGCCGAAGAGAAGAAAGATCCCACCAATACTGGCCACAAGGGCACCACCGACCACCACGGCGACCTCACTTTCCTCGCCCACGCAGCCGCGACAGAACATGCCCTGACACCCGTCCAAGCCATGAGGACCCACTGGCGCGCCTTCTTGTGGTGTCTGTTCATGTGTATCGGCGCGCTCTTGTGGGGATACGATGCCCAGGTTCTTTTCCCGCACACCTCTCACTTTGCTTGGTTGACTCGGACTTAGGTCGGGGGTGGGTTGTTGAGTGTCCCTCAATTCCGTACAGACTTTGGATATGTCTCGGATGGCCAGCCGATCCTTCCCGCAAGCTGGCAGAGTGCGTTCAACAGTGTTAGCTCCATCGGAGGCATGTTTGGCGGCCTTTCGTTGGGTTGGATCTCTGATCGCGTGGGGTGAGTTTTTGTCCTGTCGTTGGAGTGGTCATTGACTTGCGCGAACGTCGTAGACGACGTGGAGCTGTTGCTTTAGCATCCATAGTGTCCATCGTCGGTGTCTTGATTCAGTTCTTCACGCCCAGACACGTCAATGCAATGCTTCTTGTCGGGAAACTCATCAACGGGTTTGCACTCGGTTCGTCATTGGCCCTCATACGTCTCCATGCCTTTGGATCGCTGAATCATGTTATGATAGGGATGTTTGTCTCTTGTGCCGGTAGTTACTGTGCCGAGGTATCTCCGCTTGCCCTGCGAGGTGTTACGACCGCGGGTGTGAACCTTTGGATCGTTCGTAAGCGTGATTTCCGCATCATTTGATTTACCAGGCTGTTGACGCTCTCTTAGTTGGTCAGTTGTAAGTATGCTTGCATCATCCCCTTCTTTGATCTGAAGATGTCGCCATCCTAGCATGTCCAACGGTGTCATTCGAGGTACCGAAAACAGAACGGATGTTTACGCATACAGACTCCCGTTGTGAGCGATACAGTGTGTTTGTCTATGCTATTACCAGAGTTGTTCTCCCAGCGCTCTCCAATGGATTTTCCCAGTCATCCTCTTGATTGGCCTTCCTTTCGCACCAGAGTCACCCTGGTGGTTGGTACGAAAAGGTCGGTACGAAGAAGCAGAGAAAGTACTCCTCCATCTGGGAGGACCGACCATCGATGCAAAACTCCAGCGACAACAAATTCAAGAGACGATCGAGCTCGAGGATTCATATGCTGCGACATCAACATACGTTGATTGCTTCAAGGGTAAGCTATTCGCCACCTACTCATGAAATTCACGATGAGCCTTGTTACAGGTGAAAATACCAAGCGTACGGTTATAGCCATGATGGTGTTTGTGCTTCAGCAAGCGGCAGGTAAGGCACAGCGAAAGCAATGGATCTAGTTCTAGTAACTAAATCATGTTTCTAGGTGTCGTCTTTGTCTTGGGATTCAGCACATACTTTTTCGAGCTTGCTGGGTTTGCCGATAGCAATGCCTTTAACCTTGGTGTGGGCGTGACCGCTATCGGGGTATGTGGCACGATATGCTCATAGTGGTGTCTGCTTATGGTCCTCGTGTGCAGGTTGTCGGAAATCTCCTCACTTTTTGGACTGTCAATCGCTTCGGTCGTCGCTTCCTCTTCAACTGGGGGATGGTTGCTTGCACTGTCATCTTACTCTTGATTGGCTTTATCTGGATAGGGAACGCGAACCAGGACGCCAAGTGGGCCGTTTCTGCATTTGTACGTCACCACTCCGATGAAGTTGGTCGCCGGTTTTGACACCCTCCCTAGACAATAATCTACAATTTTGTCTACCAAATTAGCATGTGAGTCTGCGTTGCACACTCCTTGTTGGTTTCCGGCATTCGTGATACTCATTCCTTCGTTGATACG
>JBBPKX010000097.1:7190-29058 GCA_038089435.1 Boletus austroedulis | reverse complement strand
GTATTTTCCCTGCCTTTCTCCCAGCCCCTCAGCTCCTTTCTCAGTCGCTTGAAGTGTACCTCCTCCAAGCCCTTTAACTAGGGAACCCCCAGAGTATAGAACAGCCTAAGGAAGCCAGGTTGTCACAGAAACAATTTCAAAAGTGAGTTTCATCAAATGTGGTACATGTACATAGAAATAAAGACCCGATGTCTGGATTGAGACCAGAATCACCAACCTTTGGTGTTGGGTTTATATCCAATGAAGGTCATCTCCTCTGCTTTCACAGATAATTTGTCCTTGCACATCTCCAGAGGTATAAAGACATAGGTATGACAACCTGGCTTTCTTAGGCTGTTCTATACTCTGGGAGTTCCCTAGTTAAAGGGCTTGGAGAAGGTGTGCTTCAAGTGACTGAGAAAGGAGCTTAAGGGGCTGGGAGAAAGGCAGGGAAAATACAAGTGGATTAAGATGGGGACTGCGCTACTGACAGGGCTTTACAGTATATACTCTACACTACAAGGCTGTGCCTGGTCCATGCTCGTGAGGCTATACTATGGCTATCCTGAGCCTCTATTGCTATTGGTGCATAAGGTATGTGAGGCTATGAGGAGGCTATGATGAGGGACTACTGCTATTGGTCCATTGTGACTAGGCCTCTCTCCATGAGGTGTTAGCAAGGCTAAACCTGTACCTGGCTGTGCTATCCTGTGCTATCCTGTGTGCAGTTCCTGCTGCATGAGGCATGTGAGTCAAAGTGACCAAGAGTGACTCCTACTGACTTGGTATGACTTGATATGACTCACTGTGACTTGATCAAGGTCATGACTTGTTATGACTTGATGTGACTTATAATGACTTGTGATGACTTGGGGGATTCTGTGGCTATGCTGTGGCTGTGACCTGCAACCAAGAATGATGGAAAAATGAAATATACACCCATCTTAGGGATTTGTTACAGTAGGCAAAACAGCCAAACACTTGGAAGTATGAGACATCTGGTTTCTTCCTAGAGTATAACTCTATGGGAGTTCTCCATTGGTGACAACACATGGGCTGCCTGTTGTAAGTATGAAGGAAAGTCTCCAGGACATCTTGCCAGAAGATCCTGGGCAGGCAGGCATATAAGCATAAAGCCTTGGCCTTTTCCATGATAGTTCAATTGAACCTCTCTGCATGTCCATTCTGTTATGGAGTATGAGGAACAGACATCTGGTGTGTGATACCATGATCACAAAGGAATGCTTGAAAATCCAGAGACATATATTCCCCACCTCAATCAGAGTGAACAGAGGCAACATGAGAACCAGACTGATTCTCAAGCCAGGCAACCTGAGCATTAAAGGTGTCAAGGGTACCAGCCTTCTCCTGAAGAAAAGACAGGAGAGCAAAGCTGGAATAATCATCAACCAAAGTAAAGACATAGCGAGTGCAAGAACGCAACATGACTGGAAAGGGTCCCATTAGATCTGAATGAAGAATAGCAAGGGGGTGAGTCAACTGATGATCAGAAAGACTGAAAGGGTGATTGACCATCTTACCCTCACTACAGCCCTTACAAACCAGAGTGGACAGAGGGATAACAATGTCAGGGCAGCCAGAAGCATGGCCCAACAAATGTCTCAACACATTCTTGGAACAATGTCCCATATGTTTGTACCACAATGTGAAATCATCTTCATGAGATAACGTCAAAAGCATAGCAATCTGACCAGAGTGATCAGCAGACCGAAACCAGTGCAGGTTGTTGTCTGGAAATGAGGCTATAGCCTGGATTATCAGACATCCATGTTTGTTCCAGATCAGTGTTTTTCCATTAGCAATCTCACACCAAAAACTAAGAAGAGTCAGTGTGGAAACCAATAACAATCAGTGTGCTGTCTTAGGTGCATACCAAACTCATTCAAGAACCAAAGGAGAAAGTCTCTCAGGGTGTACAATGACCTTCCCTGGTCCATGCATAAGGACATCTGTGCCATTGGCAACAGAAGCATTGCACATTCCTTTTTCAAGGTGCATGAAATCATCTAGATATGGAGTGATGTGATCAGTGCAACCACTGTCAATCATCCAATGAGAACAAGTGGTCTTAGACAAGTCTCCTACCATGTAACAGCCAGAAATGTCAACATCAAATTTGGCTACATCATCATCATATACATCAGGAAGAGATATATACTTAATAGGCTATGGAGTAACAATAACCAGAAGGTCTCAGGTAAAAGTACCTGGCATAGTGTAACTCGATGCAAGTCCTCTGATGGTGATGACCTGTTTCTTGGCCTTCTTTGACTGTTTATCTTCTCTCTTAGAGACCTCACCTGGATCTGCAATGTCCCAAGTCTCTTCCTTAAAAAGACGTATGGCAGGCTTGAAACAACTGGTGAGAGGGACCAGCCATGTCAACCATATCCATTCCAACATCCTCTCCTCCCCAACCTGCATGTGCAACAGTAGAGTCAAAATCATTGAAATCAACCTCCATCATTTCTCAACGATGGATATCTATATCGAAGTCAGCATCCTCCAGTTTCATTTGGTCAGGAGGCAGGTCATAAAGGGAAGGAAAAGATGGTTCTCCAACCACAGCAGAAGTGATGGCTTGATGAGCCTTTGCCTTACCCTTTCCTTTATGATCAGGAGCAGTCCCACATTGTTTGTGCTGTTCCTGTTGTTGTTGGAAGTACTCTCTCGGGCCTTGAGGAGAACCACCATGCCCTTGGCGATTGTGCTGACCTCTAGATGGTCTAGCAGCCAGTAGTTGAGGCTGGTGTTGTTGGGCTTATTGCCCTCTCCATCTGTTACCAGATGGGGGTCCACCTCAGATGACGTTAGTCCAATGTGCCTGAGAGGAAGGTCCTGCTTGGACTTTGAAAATGCAGGAGGAAAGAAGGTGAATCTTTGAGTGACGTATGTCGACTTCATGTAGAATCGCTTGCTGGATGGTGGTGATGGTAAAGTTGGTCAGATTAGTAGTATGGATGATGGTGGAACGAAGGAGATCAAAATCATCTGGGAGCTGTGCAAGAAGAATCATGGCCTTCAGTTCTTTGGATAAACAAAGATCAGAGTTATAAGCACTTTGGAAGTGCTGCTATAAAGACGTAATGTCCTCAGCAATATGGTTATGCTGGATGTGAGTGTGCAAAGCTTTATTAAAGTAGAAGAACTGCCCAGAGATTCCCTTAGATGAGAAACAGTCAGAGAGTGTTGTCCAAAAAGCATGCATCATGCTCTAGTAAAGTGTGACCAGAGCTGTCTGTGTACCACCCTGAAAAGTAGACCAGGTAGTAGAAGTGGACGCTGCAAGGACATCGTTCACCATTATGCTAATGAAACCCAGCATCTTTTGATCTGTGGTCTTTCAATCATCTTTGTTGGAGATATCCTTGGTGGTAGCCCAGGTGTCATCTATATAAGGTCCTGCTCCACAAGATGTGATGATAGAGCAGACTCTCATAGACCAAACAGGGTAGTTTTTGGGTCCTTCGAAGATAGAGATATGGCTAAGGATGGAACCTTTGATCTTGTATTTGGATGCTTTGGGGACAGTGGTTGCCATTTCTAAAGAAAATTTTGTTAGTCAACTTTCATAGGCAAGGGCATACCTCCTTCTTTGGTCAAGATTCTCCAACTTAGCAACCAGGCCAATCATTCAATGATAAAAAAGACCATTGTATTAATACAGATGGTTCCTCCTTCTCCTTCTGTTCTCCCCTCGAACTGCTGCTTGTCTTCTGGGTCTAGGGCAATCTAAGTTGCCCGTTAGAGCATCCAGGTAGACCTGCCATTCAGTGTCATGCTGGGCAGTAAGATACTGCTGTTGGAGTCTTGCCAAATGGTGGGTAGCGGCATCCTCTCACCAACATGTTCATTGCTTGGTATCAAACTGGCGATTCCAGAAATATTGTGAGGGAGCAGGCAGGTTCCAATTTCTATGAGGGTCAAACCAGAGGTTAGAAGGGTACTCCCAATTAGGAAAAAGCAAGTCCACAAGAAGACTATGCAGGCAAAGGTCTGGATTGAAACTATAAGGTAATTTGCACATAAATATAGGTGAAAAGAAATCTCACCATAAAACCTCATATCCCTGATGATGGACTAAAGCATTCAGCATAGTATTATAAGTCTCAAAGGGAAAAGCCTATCTGGCACCAGAATATGCTGAAAAAAGTGATTCGTCCATAGAATAAAGAAAGGAACAAGCTAAATTAGACTTGTTGAGAGTACCAGCCTCAATGGAAGTGATCCTTATTGGAATCACAACCCAATTGGAATTTGGGTCTCTTACTTGTGGCACAACATTAGTCTGCTGCAGGAAAGGAGCTTGTCCTTCCCTCTCAAGGTCATCATAATGAAGAGGACCAATCTTGGTGGGATCTTTAGGGATAGGATGCACATCCAGGAATTCTGCAAGTCGATGGGCTAAAAGTGTCAGATGGGAAAGGGAGATGATGTCTGATGACTTGTACCACTCAACCTATTTAAAAGAATCCTGGATTTCTAGGGCAGTTTGTGTGTTCCTCAAGTTCCAGAGTACTTGGCCATAGAGGTTCTCCATTGAGTGGATCATGAGGAGGGAGGTAATGAGGAGGAGGAGAAGAAGAAGAAGAAGAGGGAGTATCAACAGGGAGTTCTAGATGACAAGCAAGCAATGATTTGGGCATAGATACCCAGGATTCTCCTTCAACAGGAATAAGGCCTGGAGGGGTTTGGACAGTAGTTTCATTGTCTGAGTTGTCATCAAGGTAGATAAAAATAGAACCTGATCATCATAGTTTGCAGTGATTAGTCAAATGACTGCAGTGTTCTCCTTCTTCAAGATGTCATTCGCACTCAGGGCAATATAATGGAAGCGAAGGCCTTGGGAATTCTGGTCCTGTAGGCAATTGGTGATATGACCTTCAGGAGGGCAAGGCCACATCCTATATATTCTTTCTCCTTGTAAAATGGATACAACCTCAGCAGAGGGTACCTGAGGTCTCTCTGGATGAATCTGGGTGGGAGGTGATGGCATGGGAGTTGGGCTGGATGGTCTTGCCTCAGAAGGTGGTGGTGCTGCACAAACCTGATTAGGTGTATGGTAAAGAGCAAACTGCAAGATGTAATTATTTCTGTCAGCAGCCACATAAGCACCAATAAACATGAAAAAACCATCCAAGACCAAGAAGAAACAGGCTACGTGAGCCATCAAGAAGACAAAGAAATTGTTGATGGCAAGAATAGGGGTGGCAAAAACAAGAAATTAAAAGATCCCTTGGAGGTAGTGTATAACTTTGAGGAAAAGCTGTACAAGCCTAGACTCCATAGCACTAAGAATGAGGGAGACTGGGAAGACATCAAAAATATGTCCAGCCTCAATAATGCTCAGGGCTCATAATCTAAAGAGATGCACAAGTCTCTTTCTCTCCTTGGTGGCTAGCCAAGGGAACACTCAAAAGAATAAAGGGAGAGTGGTAGAGGAAGTAGGGTGCTAGTGTAGAGAACTTACACTTGGAGTAGGTGAGTAAGAGATGTGAAGTAGTGGGCACTGAGGATACTTGAAGTGCGAGAGGCAAGATAACTTGTTAACCTAGAGAGTGAGATACTTGAGCTCTCTTATATACACTACTGGACTGTTTGTTCATGTATGTATTCTATCTACAAAGAGATAGGTATGATGAAGGATAAGAGATAAGTAAAGTAAGCTGTAATGACTAAACAGCCTTATCTACCAATGGCAAATAGATCTCCTATCTATGACGTATGCTATGAGTCAAATGTGATAGTGTAATAGTCCACTGTATCAGACAGTCTAGAGTCTGGGTCTGGAATATGAATGAAAATGGAATAGAACATCCAGATCTCAATAGTTTGATACACAAGGCCAACAATGGCTGCTTAGCACCATGCACTGCCTTCAACTTGTGCTTGTTGGGGATGCCATCAATGCCACCCCTGCATCGTCAGATTGCCAAGCACTGAGATGCGAGGCATTTGCATCACATGTAGGGTGTTACATCAACAACAGGTTCTGTACACTGGGTGTTCACATGTGGAAGTCTGTGTTGACAATCATGGATGCAAGGGCATTGTTCTTGAGCTGGGATGCATTCAAGTTGATGGTTTAGACAGTGGAGGGATGTGCAGCACTTTACATGTTTGTGGTGCATGAGGCAGGGTTCCTCTAGCCTGAATGTGCCACCATGACCTTGCTGGTCATGGTTGTGCCAAGTATAGATCCACTGGTATGACTGTGATGCCTATTTAAGATGACTGTCAGACATTGTGCTGTCAGTAGATCACTGCTTCATCCCTTTTACTCCACCGACAGTGTGACTATGTCAGTGCAAGAGGTGGGCAGTGCCAGTACCTGGCCATCAATACAAGGCCAGATGTGAGCATATCCCCAATAGCATACCACATTGTTTGTACCAATGTGAAACAAGCAACATGCATGTAAAGCACATGGTTATTCCTTGCTCTTTCACACTTTCACAACCCAGAACACTTCAGAATATAACATCATAACATATGTAGTATGCATCTAGTAACATAGTACCTCACTGGTACCACAAGGATAGTAGTATATAAGTAGTATGAACTTGTATGAGTAACCTCAGACTTGGAATAGTTATTCATTTGCCTTCACAATTGCTCACTTTGAGTGACCATTGGTGAACAGTCCTAACATTATTCCAAGTCTATTCTACCAACCCTCACTCTTTGCCTTCAACTCATACTCTTCATATTCATCATTGACCTACCATCTTTCCTACTGTTCAGGATGCATATCTTGCACCATAACATGTGCAGTAAGGCCACTGTGTGTAAGCCCTTGCTGAACAGAGTTGGCAAGCTCTTCATCAAACAATCAGCCTATCCATATCTGGATTCCAGGGTTAAGGAAAATCTCCATCTCAGTGCATAATCTTGAGATGGAAAGCAACTGCACCCACTGCTGAATATATGGTTGTCTGCTATCTAAATATGGATAATGTTGCTGTTCCTCATAGTGCACTAGGGGTGGTTCTTGGGTGACATCAACCCTTGTGTGTATGGTACACAATATAGCCAGCCACCAGTTCACATGATTACTGTACATCATGTCATTTTGCTTGACATATCAAGTAGGTTGTAGCCAGACCTTTCTGGTCTCCTCCCAATCTCTGCCTTTCTGCTGCTCAAGAGTTGCAGCATCTTTGTCAACAGTTCATTTCTAGTACCACTTTCCTGCACACAGGCCTCTGTGTTACCTGCTCATTTGAGTACAGGACAAGCCACTATGCACCATTTTCTTGCACACTGTATAGTGCTTATCAGCTAGCCTGGTAAGTGAGCATACGATGTGATGTCTGGATCCTTCAATACATATATCCACTATCTGAAAAGCACTCCCCCAAATGGAATCAGCACCAATCCAAACAGACACCCCTTACCCTTCCACTCTATTTACACCAACACCCCTCTCCATCCCACTGGCTCTACAACCTCAGGGATGAAATTTCATCTACTACTCCACTATGAGTGCATACAGTCTACAACTCACAAATTGGCAACAACAATATGCCAATATGGTATCCTAGCCAGACCCCCTCCCACTTGGAAAGGAATCCCCAGTTTCATTGATGCCAACCAACCAGTCCCAAAGCCAACAACTCCCATACCCACACCTCTTCCTTCCCAACCAAAACTAGCATGATCACCACTTTCCTTGCCCATGAAAACACCACATTTCCATGTGAATATTCCTTCACCAAGGCCATGACTTATGATGCCATGACCACTTCCTCCAATGCCCAAAACCGCAACCATGAAAGGCATTGGAAAGTCTATCACTGCCAAGCCCGAAATGTATGATGGCAAGAAAATGAAATTCATCACATGGTTCAGACAGGTATCCCTATACCTCACTGGATTTGACCAGGAACCATCAGACACAAAAAATCCTCATCACCCTCTCATACATGAAAGAAGACAATGCAGCAGGAAGATATGCTGACCTATACATCATGCAGAACATGAACACTCTGTGATACATGACCTTTGAGTCCTTTGTAGAGGACTGAAAAAGGCATTCCAACCAGCCACTCTGCACTGTCAAGCAGAAAAAGACCTTCTGGCACTTCATCAAAGAAAAGGAACAGTGGAGGATTTCTTCACCAAAATGAAACAACTGAGTCTGCAGGCCAAATATACCACAGCTCATCAAGAAAGAACATTAGTCTGGATTGCAAGAGAAGGACTGCACAATAAAATCATTAAGTACATAGAATGGACATATCCCACCATCCTCAATAATGAGCATATGGCTGACATTGTGAGATGGAAGTCCACATTGATCAAGGCTGAACAAATATTATGAGAGATTTCTGACTGAAAGAGAGGTTGGCAATCCAAACAAGATTGGACCTCCATGTGGTCCTGAAAATCTGAACAACCCAAAGTCATGCCCACCCTGGTGGCACCTAAACTCAAAGTCCATCCAAACCAAGTCAGCACATTTGGAAGACAAGGTGTTCCCATGGACATCACCAAAGCATATGCCAAAGGAAAATGTTTCAAGTGTGGCAAGGCATGGCCCTGCAAGGAGCACATGAAACCAAGAACCAGAGTTGTCCAATCAATGAACTTCTGTAGACAAGAAATATCATATACAAGCAGCACTGAGTTGGCCATTAAAATAGCTCAAATAGAAAAGGATTTCCCTGAAGGAGTGTAAATAGATCAGCTTGTGCTCCTATACCTCTAGCTACTTTTAATAAATACTCCCTTATCTCCATCAATAATGAAAGTAGCAAGACTGATCTCACCCCTAAAGTCTAACTCCCAAAAAAGAAAACTTCTGAGTCCACTAAGGACATGGTAAGACCCTCAGAAGTAAAAAGAAAGGTCACTGAGTCAATTCAATCCTCTATGACAGAAAAGAAAACAATCCCTGAGCAAGCCAAGGTACCAGCTTGCACAGTTCAATCCTCTGGGATTATGATCCTAAAATGACCTGACCAAGTAAAACCAGTCATCATGAGGCAAGACAGTTGCCAATCATGGATGAATATGGTAGACCCCTGGTCGGTCAAATGGATCAAAGCAATGGTGGACACTATGGACAAAGATTGCACAACCAAACACCTACATAGTTTCATACATAAGAGTCAACTTGCCAAAGTCACACCACAGCTTGTCAACCAAATTAAAGGCATGACCAAATTAAAAGCCCAACTCTCACTCTGCAAGCTACAAACCAAACTCCAATACATACAAAAGAAACATTCAAAAGATTCATTGGAAATAAAGGTAACAATTAATAAGCCCAATGGATCTAAGCTAGAAACAGTAGCCCTTATCAACTCTGGGTTTAATGGATCTTCTATAGACAAACATTTTATACAACAAAACAATCTATTTGTCCATAGTCTACCCAAGGAAATCCCTGTGTACAACACAGATGGATCAATAAATCAAGGAGAAGTGATCAAAGAATTTACCATCCTCAATCTTTCCATCAAAGATCACAAAGAGAGGCTTCCAGTCACTCTAACTCAACTGAGCTCACACACCCTCTTTCTGGGATATGATTGGCTAAAGAGACACAATCCAAAAATTAATTGGAAGAAACAAACCATAGATCTTACCAATTGCCTCCATGACATCTCCAATCTGATCAAGATAGAAGATGAAGATCATGAGGATCCCCACAAAAAGAAGATAGAATGAGTTTTCCAACTCAATGCAGAATACTTGAGGACACTATCAACAGACCTTGCCATAGCAGCTGGAAAGAAAAAAGCAGAACACACCTTCAAAAAAATGGTTCCAGAAGCTTACCATGACTACAAAAATGTGTTCAGTAAAGAAAACTTTGATAAGCTGCCACTATGAAGACCATGGGATCACATGATCAAACTAGTACCCAGAAATCACGTGATTGACTGCAAAACTTACAACCTCACCACATTGAAACAAATAGAACTCAATTCATTCCTCCAAGAAAACCTACAAAGCAGCCACATCCACCTGTCTAAATCCCCATTTGCATCCCCCTTCTTCTTTGTAAAAAAAAAAGAACAGTAAACTTTGCCCTGTCCAAGACTATCAAAAGTTAAACAATATACCATAAAAAACTGCTACCCACTACCTCTCATCTCCAAACTCATCAATAAATTGAAGGGAGTGAAATACTTCACCAAATTGGACATACAGTGGGGGTATAATAACATCCACATGGCAGAAGAAGACAAATGGAAGGCAGCCTTCCAAACAAATAGGGGTCTGTTTAAACCCTTAGTAATGTTTTTTGGGCTTACAAACTCACCTGCAATGTTCCAAATAATGATGAATCACCTGTTCTAAGACCTCATCAGTAAAGGGAAGGTGGTCATCTACATGAACAATATAATGATATTCATGGTGACAAAAGAGGAACACCAGTGAGTAGTGTGCAAGGTATTACAAGTACTATGAGAAAATAAATTATACCTTAAGCACACCAAGTGTGAATTTGAACAACTCAAAATGGAGTACCTTAGCCTCATCATGGGACATCAAACAATAAGCATGGACTGCACAAAAGTCCAAGCAGTTCTGGACTGGCTGGTGCCAATGACCAGAAAGAAATTGCAAGGCTTTTTGGGGTTTATGAATTTCTACAGGCATTTCATAAAGAACTTCATAGCCAAAGCAAAGCCTCTTAATGCCTTAACATCCAAGAAAAAGAATTTTATCTGGGATGCCACATGCCAAGCAGTCTTTGATGATTTAAAAACCACCATCATCTCAGCACTAGCACTGGCAATGCCAACTGACAGTGACCCTTTCCATGTCAAAATGGATGGTTCTGGTATTGGTATTGGGGTGGTGCTCTCCCAACAACAGGACAATAGGTGGCACCTGGTCGCTTTCATCTCCCATTCACTATCGGAAGCAGAACAAAACTACCACACAGCAGATCTGGAGATGGTGGCTATCATTTTCACCTTGAAGGAATGACATCACTACCTGTTGATGCTGCTCTCCCCTTCAAGTTCTGACAGATCACAAGAACCTCACATTCTTTCATCAACTGTAGGACCTTTCCTGTAGGCAGGCTCACTGGCAACAACTCCTCCAGGAGTATCATTTCACAATGACACATCGCCCTAGGAAAACCAACCCAGCCAACCCACTGTCCCAGAGGTCTGACTTTGAGAAGGAGGTGGAACTCAACAACTCACAGCAAACTCTTCTTCCCCCCATGCTATTTACCCAATATCAATACATGGACTTCCAACACCCATGTAATCTATGCAAACAACCTGTAGTGCTATCATTGGTGAACTGTGGATGCGAAAAAATTACCTTGAGACAACAAGAGTATGGAAGTGATCACATCACAACCAAAGAGCCAGTCAAAATAGAGGTCCAGAAAACACAACACTTACAAGAAAAGTATGCAAAAAAAAGAATAGCAGAAAGAAAAATGGAATGGAAAGAAGTACATAGATAACATACTATATTACAAGGACCTCCTATACATACCAAAAAAAGAATCACTACAAGAAAGAATAATTATATACAACCATGATCACCCAACAGCAGGACACCCAGGGATAAAAAGAACAAAAAATTTAATAACACAGAAATACTGGTGGCCTACATTGCAAAAAGACATAGAAAGATATATAAAAGGATGTGAAAGGTGTCAAAAGACAAAAAGTATCACCCAACCAAGGAAAACACCCTTGCAACCCCACAACATCCCTGAAAGACCATGGCAAGACATTTCCATAGACATAATCAGACCACTCCCAGAATGTCAAGGAAAAAACACTGTGCTCACCATAGTCAACCAACTTACTAAAATGATACACCTTTTCTCCATAACCACTGACATAACCACCAAAGGAGTAGCCACAATATTCTGAGACCATGTATTCAAACTCCATGGCATCCCAACAAAGGTGATATCTGATTGAGGACCCCAATTTGTGTCCTCTTTCATAAGCAATCTCTATACAGTATTGCAGATTCAAGGAAATCCATCCACAGCATTTCACCCCCAAACAGATGGGCAGACCAAAAGGTACAATGAAATGGTGGAACAATACCTAAGGTTGTACACCAATCACCTGCAAAACAACTGGGTAGAATGGGTTGCCTTAGCCAAATTTGCCCACAACCAAAACACAACTATAACAGGACAATATTCATCATTCATGTTGAATTATGGTCAACAACCCAATATATGAGGAGAGTACAAATGAAAGGCATAAAATGAGTCAGCCAAAGAGTTTGTAATGATGATGAAAAATACCATTTGAAAGGCAAGGGAAGCATTAGAACATGCTGCACAAGACATGAAAAGTATTATGATCAAACAACCCAATCACCAATCAAATATGCTAAGGGAGATCTTGTGTTGCTCAAAGGAACATACATTCAATCAGACTGACCCTCGAAGAAATTAGAGGAGAAGTGATATGGGCCTTTCAAAGTCATTGGGAAAGTAGGAAAGGCATCATACAAACTAAAGCTTGATCTGAAATAGAGAGGAATATGTACATCCAGTCTTCCACAAATGCCTGTTGCATCCCTATACACCAGGAAGCTTCCCTACACAACAAAAAGCCCCACCACCTCCACCAGACATTATCAATGGACTTGAGGAACAGGAGGTCAATGAGATACTTGCCTCATGAGAATGAAGGGGTGGTATTGAATATCTGGTGCATTGGATGGGCTTTCCAAGCAAGGAAAGTAAATGGATTTCTGGAAAGAACCTTGGGAATGCTCCCAAGAAAATCCAAGATTTCCATCAGAAACACCCTACAGCTCTGCGACCAGAAAAGACCCTGTGACTCAGACAACAGTATAATGCAGAAGAGACAGATCCACTGTGCATTTGTCCTATCTGTCATGGAGTACCGCCTCCAAATCCATCCACTTCCATCCTTTCTGACCTGGCCTTCCAAGTCTTCCAGGCTTCCGTTATTCAGAACTTCCCTTCTGAGCTCCCTCTTGTGGAACAGTCGGCCTAATGGGGGGATACTGTAAAGCACATGGTTATTCCTTGCTCTTTCACACTTTCACAATCCAGTAAAGAGATGCACAAGTCTCTTTCTCTCCTTGGTGGCTAGCCAAGGGAACGCTCAAAAGAATAAAGGGAGAGCAGTAGAGGAAGTAGGGTGCTAGTGTAGAGAACTTACACTTGGAGTAGGTGAGTAAGAGATGTGAAGTAGTGGGCACTGAGGATACTCAAAGTGTGAGAGGCAAGATAACTTGTTAACCTAGAGAGTGAGATACTCAAGCTCTCTTATATACACTACTGGACTGTTTGTCTATATATGTACTCTATCTATAAAGAGATAGGTATAATGAAGGATAAGAGATAAGTAAAGTAAGCTGTAATGACTAAACAGCCTTATCTACCAATGGCAAATAGATCTCCTATCTATGACGTATGCTATGAGTCAAATGTGATAGTGTAATAGCCTGCTGTATTGGATGGTCTAGAGTCTGGGTCTGGAATACAAATGAAAATGGAATAGAATACCCAGATCTCAATACTCTTCCTTACTAGAAACATTAGTGCTCATGATGGTAATAATGTCAAATACTTCCATCCATGCTTGAAGGATTCTTTGATCAGATTCTTGGTAAAGATATTTGCCAACTGTTGATTAGAGGGAACATAAAAGATTTCTACCTCTTTTAATTCAACAGCCTCCCATATGTAATGTTCAGGGATATGAACATGTTTCATCCATCCTTCTTGAGCAGGATTCAAAGCAAGAAAGATAGCTTCCTGGTTATCAACACACAGGGGAATTGTAGGAAATGGGAACATCAGTTTCTCAAAGAGATTGTGAATCCATTGGATTTGTTTGGTGCATTCTATCATCCCACAATACTCTGCTTTGGTGGAGGAAAGTCAAACTCTCTTCTGGCATTTCAATAACCAGGATACAATCCTGTTAGCCAAGAAGATAGAGTAACTGGTGGTAGATCAAGAAGTCTTGATATCTCCAGCCCAGTCAGTGTCAGAATAAGCAATGAACCCATTGTTAGGTCCATCTCCAGTATATCTCAAGCACAACATCATAGTATGTGTGAGATAGTGCACTATATATAGCACCTTCTGCAAATGTTCCTTAGAAAGATTGGCAGAGAACTGGGACATTTTGATCACTGAGTAAGCAAGATCCAGTCTTGTTCCAAGCATAATATAGAGAAGTGAACCAATAACAGATTGATACTTCTGCTTCAGAACAGGAGATGACATGTTAGCATTGGGTCTCAGTTGATAACCGGCAAGTAGAGGAGTAGAAACTGGTTTACAGTTTGTTTGACCAAAGTGCTCAACCACTTTAATGGCATATGAGATTTGATCTAATCTCAGAGAACATTTCTTGCAATCTCTGGTAATCCTCATTCCTAGATATTCAGTAACCTTGCCTAGATCACGAGATTCCCAACATCACATGAAGCATTTCTTGTAGTTGAGGACCAGAGCTTTATCACTACCTAAAAATAAAGCATCATCAACATAAAAGACAAGAATAATCAAATGCTTTCTGTTGTATTTGACATATACTCCTGGATCAGCCAGGGTCCTCTTGAATCCCATTTCAAGGAGTGAAGCATGCAAGGCCTTATTCCATTGTAGAGTGGCCTGCTTCAAGCCATATATGGCCTTTTCAAGTCAACAAACCTTGTTCTCTTGACCTTTTACTATGAAACCTTCATGTTGAACCAAGTAGAGGTTTTCCTCAAGTTCGCCAAATAAAAATGCCATTTTGACATTGAAAGCATGCATCTCTCAATCCTCTAGCGATGCTAATGCAAGGAGTAAGCGAATGGTTTCAAACCTGATAACAGGAGAAAAAGTCTCTTTGTAGTCTATACCAAAGACTTGAGTAAAGTCTTTTGCTACAAAGTGTGCCTTCTTGCAGCCATCGCTTTTAACTGCATATACCCATCTTTCCTTGATGGGTTCACAACCTTTAGGTAAGTCACATAAAGTCCAAACCTTTCATTCAAGTAGAGACTTGTATTCTTCTTCCATCGCTGTTCTCCACGCTTGTTGTTCATCCAAGGACATTTGGAGTATGTCACAATATGTCTTTGGTAACTTCTCTGTGATGGCAGTGTATAAGTGGTATTATATCCACTGAGAACTATAAAGATCACCCATATCTTCATCATTAGTAGGACGTGGAGTAGCATCAATGGACAGCATTCCTTGTCCCTGTCTCAGAGTAGAATCAGATAACTGCATTCCTCGACAAGTAGAGTAATCCTCAATTCACTCTTCCTGAATTGGATCCACACTCATATCAATATCTCACTCAATTTCAAGTGGTGGTCTCTTGTCATAAGCATTATCCTGTAGGATGTGAGGTCTAGAAACTCATTGAGTTCTCCTCTCCACAAGTGGAGGACAGGTTGTGGTCCATTCTTCCATGGTACATCAATTCTGATGAGGTAAAGCACAGAAGGTAGGAAGTGGTTCATGATCCTGTCATGGAGGTTGCCAATTCACAGGAGTAAAGCAAGGAGGAGTCAGAAGAGGAGGAAGATGATAGCGTTTCCATTGAGGCATATCATCCTGATCTCATAAATTATTCTCTTCATCCAGCCAACATCCCATCATTCTATTGTCTCTCTTCATACGTAACTTCAGTGGTGAAAGAAACTGTGGTGGTGGAGAAGGTATATGAGGAGTTCTCTATAGTAATGGACAGAATAGTCCAAAATCTGAAGATGAAGATGAAGATGAAGGTGTACAATGAGGTTCTTGTGACTCTCATGGTCTCCAAGCTGGTGGGCTTTGGGAGCAATCAGAAGGGGTAGCCTGTGAACCTCTTAGTCCAGGTGCATGTCAACCAAGGATAGGAGCATCAACCACAATATGACATTCAGGTGGAGGGTCCAGATTCTGTTTGTCCTGGTCATTGGTCATTGTTGATGCAGAGTCATGTTCTGATGCAGCGTCTTCTGGTATAGCAGTCTGTCTGTTGATTCCATCACTTCTAGAACAATTTCAGAAGTCAGTTTCATCAAATGTGGTGCATGTAGAAATAAAGACCCAATGTCTGGATTGAGATCAGAATCACCAACCTTTGGTGTTGGGTTCATATCCAATGAAGGTCATCTCCTCTGCTTTTGCAGACAGTTTGTCCTTGCACATCTCTGGAGGTATAAAAATGTAGGCAAAACAGCCAAACACTTGAAAGTATGAGACATCTGGTTTCTTCCCAGAGTATAACTCTATGGGAGTTCTCCATTGGTGACAATGCATGGGCTGCCTGTTGTAAGTGTGAAGTGAAGTCTTCAGGGCATCTTGCCAGAAGATCCTGGGCAGGCAGGCATGTAAGCGTAAAGCCTTGGCTTTTTCCATGATAGTTTGATTGAACCTCTTTGCATGTCCATTCTGTTGTGGAGTATGAGGAACAGACATCTGGTGTGTGATACCATGATCATGAAGGAACACCTGAAAAGCCAGAGATATGTATTCCCCACCTCGATCAGAGCAAACAGAGGTAACACAAGAACCAGACTGATTCTCAAGCCAGGCAACCTGAGCATGAAAGGCATCAAGGGTACCAGCCTTCTCCCAAAGAAAGGACAGGAGAGTAAAACTGGAAAAATTGTCAACCAAAGTGAAAATATAGTGAGCATGAGAACATGACACAACCAGAAAAGGATCCATAAGATCTGAATGAAGAAGAGCAAGGGGGCGAATTGACTGATGATCAGAAAGACCGATAGGGTGATCGACCATCTTACCCTCACTACAGCCTTTACAAACTGGAGTGGACAGAGGGATAACAATGTCAGGGCAGCCAGAAGCATGGCCTGACAAATGTCTCAATGCATTCTTGAAACAATGTCCCATATATTGGTGCCATAATATGAAATCATCATCATGAGACAACATCAAAAGCATGGCAATCTGACCAAAGTGATCAGTGGACTGAAACCAGTGCAGATTGTTATCTGGAAATGAGGCTACAGCCCAGATTATCAGATGTCCATGTTTGTTCCAGATCAGCATTTCCCCATTAGCAATCTCATACCAAAAACCAAGAAGGATCAGTGTGGAAACTGATAACAATTGGTGTGCTGCCTTAGACACATACCAAACTCATTCAAGGACCAAAGGAGAAAGTCCCTCAGGGTGTACAATTACCTTCCCTGGTCCGTGCATAAGGACATCTGTGCCATTGGCAACAAAAGCATTGTACATGCCTTTTTCAAGGTGCACAAAATCATCTAGATATGGAGTGATATGATCAGTGCAACCACTGTCAATCATCCAATGAGAATGAGTGGTCTTAGACAAGTCTCCTACCATGTAACAGCCAGAAATGTCAACATCAAATTCAGCTATGTCATCATCATATACATCAGGAAGAGATATATACTTAATAGGCTGCAGAGTAACAATAACCAGAAGGTCTCAGGTAAAAGTACCTGGCATAGTGTGACTCAATGCAAGTCCTCTGATGGTGATGACCTGTTTCTTGGCCTTCTTCAATTGTTTGTTCTCTCTCTCAGAGACCCAACCTGGATCCACAACATCCTGAGTCTCTTCCTTAAAAAGACATGCAGCAGGCTTGAAACAACTGGCAAGAGGGACCAGCCATATCAACCATGTTCATTCCATCATCCTCTCCTCCCCAACCTGCATGTGCAACAGTAGAGTCAAAATCATTTAAATCAACCTCCATCATTTCTTAACGATGGGTATCTATATTGAAGTCAGCATCCTCCAGTTCCATTTGGTCAGGAGGCAGGTCATAAAGGAAAGGGAAAGATGGTTTCTCGACCACAGCAAAAGCAACAGCTTGATGAGCCTTTGCCTTACCCTTTCCTTTTCAATCAGAAGCAGTCCCGCATTGTTCACACTGTTCCTATCATTGTTGGAAGTACTCTCTCAGGCCTTGAGGAGGACCACCATGCCCTTGACAATTGTGCTGACCTCTAGATGGTCCAGCAGCTGATAGTTGAGGCTGGTGTTGTTGGGCTTGTTGCCCTCTCCATCTGTTATCAGATGGGGGTCCACCTTGGATGACATTAGTCCAATGTGCCTGAGAGGAAGGTCCTGCTTGGACTTTGGAAATGTGGGAGGAAAGGGGGCAAATCTTTGAGTGACATATGTCAACTTTACATAGAATCACTTGCTGAATGGTGGTGACAGTAAAGTTGGTAGGATTGGTGGTATGGATAATGGTGGAGCGAAGGGGGTCAAAATCATCTGGGAGCTGTGCAAGAAGAATCATGGCCTTCAGTTCTTCAGATAAACAAAGATCAGAGTTATAAGCACTTTGGAAGTGCTGCTGTAAAGACATAATGTCCTTGGCAATATGTTTATGCCGAATGTGAGTGCACAAAGCTTTATTAAAGTAAAAGAACTGCCCAGAGATTCCCTTAGATGAGAAATGGTTGGAGAGTATCATCCAAAAGGCATGTGTCATACTCTGGTATAGAGTAACCAGAGCTGTCTGCATTCCACCCTGGAAAGTAGTCCAGGTGGTTGGTGCAGATGCCACTAGGATGTCATTTACTGTTATGCTAATAAAACCCAGCATCTTTTGATCTGTGGTCTTCCAATCATCTTCATTGGAGATACCCTGGATGGTAGCCCAGGTGCCATCTATATAAGGTCCTGCTCCACAAGACATGATGACGGAGCAGACTCTCGCAGACCAGACAGGATAGTTTTCCAGTCCTTTAAGGATAGGTATATGGCTAAGGATAGAACCTTCGATCTTGTATTCAGATGCTTTGGAGATGGTAGTTGCCATTTCTAAAGAAAATTTTGTTAGTCAACTTTCATAGGCAAGGGCACACCTCCTTCTTTGATCAAAACTCTCCAACTTAGCAACCAGGCCAATCACCCAATAAAAAAAAAGACCATTGTATTAATACAGATAATTCCTCCTTCTCCTTCTGTTCTCCCCTTGAACTGCTGCTTGTCTCCTAGGTCTAGGACAATCTAAGTTGCCCATTAGAGCATCCAGGTAGACCTGCCATTCAGTGTCATGCTGGGCAGTAAGATACTGCTGTTGGAGTCTTGCTAGATGGCAGGTAGCAGTATCTTCTCGCCAACATATTCATTGCTCAGTATCAAACCAGCGATTCCAGAAATGTTGTGAGGGAGCAGGCAGGTTCCAATTTCTATGAGGGTCAAACCAGAGGTTAGAAGGATACTCTTAATTAGGAAAAAGTGAGTCCACAAGAAGACTATGCAGGCAAAGATCTGGATCAAAACTATAAGGTAATTCACACATAAATATAGGTGAAAAAAAGTCTCACCATAAAACCTTGTATCCTTGATGATGGACTAAAGCATTCAGCATAGTATTGTAAGTCTTGGAGGAAAAAGCCCATCCAGCACCTGAATATGCTGAAAAAAGGGATTTGTCCATAGAGTAAAGAAAGGAACAAGCAAGATTAGACTCATTGAGAGTACCAGCCTTGACAAAAGTGATCCTAATAGGAATCACAACCCAATTGGAATTCAGGTCTCTTACCTGCCGCACAATGTCAGTCTGCTGCAAGAAAGAAGCTTGTCCTTCCCTCTTGAGGTCATTGTAATGAAGAGGACTGATCATGGTGGAATCTTCAGGGATAGGGTGCACATCCAGGAATTCGGCAAGGTGATGGGCAAGAAGAGTCAGATGGGTAAGTGAATTGACTTCTGATGACTTGTACCATTCAACCTGCTCAAAAGAGTCCTGGACTTCTAGGGTGGTTTGCATGTTCCTCAAGTTCCAGAGTACTTGGCCATAGAGGTTCTTCATTGAGTGGATTGTGAGGAGGGAGGTAATGAGGAGGAGGGGAAGGAGAAGAAGGGGGAGTATCGACGAGGAGTTCTAGACAACAAGCAAGTGATAATTTGGGCATAGATACCTGGGATTCTCCTTTAATAGGAATAAGGCCTGGAGAGGTTTGGATGGTAGTTTCATCATCCAAGTTGTCATCAAGGTAGATAAAAATAGAACCTGACCGTCGTAGTTTGCAGTGATTAGTCAAACAACCACAATGTTCTCCTTCCTTGAGATGTCATTCACACTCAGGGCAAATGTAGTGGAAGCAGAGACCTTGGGGATTCTGATCCTATAGGTAGTTGGTGATACAACCTTTAGGAGGGCAAGGCTGCATCCTATATACATATTCTTCCTCCTTGTAAGATGGATACAACCTCAGCAGAGGGTACCTGAGGTCTCTCCAGATGAATCCAAGCATGAGGTGATGGCATGAGAGTTGGGCTGGATGGTCTTGCTTCAAAAGGCAGTGATGTTGCACAAACCTGATTAGGTGTGTGGTAAAGAGCAAACTGCAGGACATAATTGTTTCCATCAGCAGCTGCATAAGCACCAATGAATGTAAAGAAACCATCCAAGACCAAAAAAGAACAGGCTATGCAAGCTGTCAAGAAGACAAAGAAATTGTTGATGGTGAAAGTAGGGGTGGCGAAAACAAGAGATTGAAAAATCCCTTGGAGGCAGCATATAACTTCAAGGAAAAGCTGTACAAGCCTAGACTCCATAGCACCAAGTGTGAGGGAGACTGGGAAGACATCAAGAATATGTTCAATCTCAATAATGCTTGGAGCTCATAACCTAAAGAGATGTGCAAGTCTCTTTCTCTCCTTGGTGGCTAGCCAAGGGAATGCTCAAAAGAATAAAGAGAGAGTGGTAGAGGAAGTAGGGTGCTAGTGTAGAGAACTTACACTTGGAGTAGGTGAGTAAGAGATGTGAAGTAGTGGGCACTGAGGATACTTGAAGTGCAAGAGGCAAGATAACTTGTTAACCTAGAGAGTGAGATACTCAAGCTCTCTTATATATACTACTGGACTGTTTGTCCATATATGTACTCTATCTATAAAGAGATAGGTATGATGAAGGATAAGAGATAAGTAAAGTAAGCTGTAATGACTAAACAGCCTTATCTACCAATGGCAAATAGATCTCCTATCTATGACATATGCTATGAGTCAAATGTGATAGTGTAATAGCCTGCTGTATTGGACAGTCTAGAGTCTGGGTCTGGAATATGAATGAAAATGGAATAGAATACCCAGATCTCAATACCCAGAACACTCCAGAATATGACATCATAACATATATAGTACACATGTAGTGATGTAGTACCTCACTGGTACCATGAGGACAGTAGTATATAAGTAGTACAAACTTGTATGAGTAACCTCAGACTTGGAATAGTTATTCATTTGCCTTCGCAATTGCTCACTTTGAGTGACCATTGGTGAACAGTCCTAACAATGCATCAACGCCGCGTTCCCACGGTTTTGGCGAAACAACTTACCTTTACATGCACGTAATCTCTGTTCATTCCCGTACAGGTGACCCAAGTCTCCCTTTCTTGGTGAGTGTGGTGTCAAGATCATGCGGAAGGCCTGTAAACAGCGGATCAGCCCAGTGCAACGACCGCTGAAGTCGCCACCAAGACCAAATTGCTGATAACAGGTCAGGTGCATCTGGCCCCACAGTGACTCGGAATGTCACATCGAGTTTCCTGGGGCTGGCGCGGTCACAGCGCCGTTACGATACAGAAAACAGGTGGATAGACTTGAGCCCGGAATTGTGTCCTTGTGCGTCCCTTTCTGCAACGGCTCATGTATTCTCAAGCGGCCTCGTCCCTCGCACTCCCTACTACGCTCCGGTGCCTTTCCCAAATTCCCATCATCCTCGAGTTCGAGAAATCGTCAAAGTGGCCCGACGACCTGCGTGCTATTCAGAAGATCAAACTAGTGGCATTCTTCGAGGCTATCGCATCCGCTCTCATGACCGCTGTACCTGGGCTCCGTGCTGCCACGTATATCGAACATGCCTGCGACTCGGACATCCAGGATCACGCCTCGCTTGAGATACTCACCCCAGAAGGTTGGTCGTTTTCAGCA
>JBBPKX010000096.1:0-22852 GCA_038089435.1 Boletus austroedulis | reverse complement strand
TAGTTTGTGTGCGACGAAAGGAGAGGAACGCGACTCGTCTGCAGGGGTCTTAGCTGACTACTTAGCATTTCGAGTCACCTAGGAAATCCACCATGAAGTCCGATACAGTGGGCCATAAAATACAACGCACTACCAATTTCATCGTGGTCGGCAATACTTCTAGCAACCACGTGATACCCAATGGAATGCACATGAAGTGTGCTTAACGAATGAGGAATCGGGGGTGTTGAGCTTGTGCGGGGGCGTTGAGCTTGTGCAAGCCCATTACATCCGATGCAATGGGCTTGCACAAGCTCAATAGAGCATCCTTAATGGCACCTGCGAAGGCATAGCAGGATGTCTTGAGGAGGCAGTACTGTGACATCCCGCGATGGGCTGCCGTGATGACCACCGTTACAAGACGAAGATCAAGGGCCAGATCGTGTAGCCAAGTGAGTCGGTGAAGACGCTGGCGGCGAAATTGGGTGGTAAATCTCCACGGTATCAGTTGCAGGGCCCCACAAGCCAAGAGACGCTGGGAGGGACCGGCCTGTGATGGTTCGACAGACCTTCATTAGGATAGGGGGTGGGACTGGAGAAGGGGGGTTCTTCTCTTCTACCTCCAGCACGATGTACTCGTGTTGACAATTGGGAAATAGTCGTCGCTCTTTGTAATGAGATAAGGCAGTGACAACGTAGGGTTGGTTTCGGAAGTCATGTTGAGAAGCAAGGTTAAACCATTGCTCAGTTGTACGCTGGGTACCGGAGCTGTTGAGTACGCCATGTAAGGTGCTCATGGTCTTCTCAATGGGAGGGAAGGGGGGATAGAACACGATGCTGAATTCCATGTTGGCAGGTCAGCGACTGCAGAATTTATGGACAATGAAAGACGTCGACCAGGATGACTGATTACCAAATTTGACACCTTCATATCAGCTTGCAAATCCGATCGGCAGAGGAGTCTACCATCACCAAAGCATATGGGCTAAGAGATCCGTTGAAGGGATTGAAAAGACTGTCGTTACTCAAGTCCGCTCCTTGGCAACGTGTGGGCGGAAATCAATACTTCACGGCAGACAGGGTGCACGTCCTCATGACATCGCATCGTAGAGCGCACGGTTTCTCTTCTCCTCGCTCAAATCCCGGACCGTGTTCGGAATTCTAAGTCGAAAAACGTGTGAGGAGGGAAGCTATGGGGGATCAGGTAGGAATGACGAAGAGGGAATTCGTTTTCTTGGAGGTTGCTTCCATCTCTTTCACCGCTCGCATAAATGCCACATCGCAAACTACCTGCCAAATATTCTCTAGGAACTCCTTATTAGGACTGTTCTGGAGGCGAATTTCGATCGCTATCCCTAGAATCAAATCTATCCGGAGTACGGATGCCCATCCGACGTCACACGCAATCATTCTGATGCTTCGCACCTCTGTTGGTAGCATAGGCGGCCCTATGGGACCTCCGGATCCGACGCATAGCGCAAGCACAGCCATCATGGTTGATTAGTGCCCATTAAAGGGCTGATATCTGCGGATAGGCTCGCTTTGCCAAGTATGTTTTACAATCCTGTGGTATCCTTCTGTTTCAGCCAGAGACGGTGAATTTCAAGACGGAGCCTCGGTGTAACTGGATGTTCCCAGGGAGCAAAATCACTACTTCCGCGCGGACTGCCTGCCGACAGTGTGTCTATATGCTGGACGGGAAGATGAGATGGGGAGATTTGTGCCGTGCAACGAAAGATGCACGGTCAACGAGCTGCACAAGGAGAGGGCTATCAGGATGCCGCGGTATATCAGTCAATCTGTGTATGCGATTGGATCGCGCTTGGTTGAACGGAGGCTTTCAGAGAGAACAATGCCACTACTGATTATCGAGCGCATGCAAAACTTGGTGAATATCAGACTTATTAGTTATCATATTCGCACAACCCAGTAGCGAGAAACTCACCATTACTTATCTCTCAGAAGTGAGACTTCGAACCCGCCAACCATTTATCTGTCTGAATCGATATCTTATACCAACATATATCTTTGTCCTTTGTACTTCTACGTTAACCCATGCATCACCATACTCAATCCGCAGATCAAACATCGCTCAACCAAACCTTGAGCTGCTTGACAAGTCTCTTGGTGGTGACCTCCAACGCCTCATCCCTTGTCCTTGGGACTTCCAAGATGGTTCGCTTTCGGCTCGTGGAGGTTAGCACAAGGCCCACCTTCCGAGGAGAAAACGAGATGGAAAGCGAAGAGAATGGGAGGGGAGTGGGTTTGGTTCTTGTATCGTATTTGACCGAGTTACTGGAGCCAGTATTGCTATGGAGGTTGGACCTGGAGGCAGCCGACGAAGAGCCGCCGGGGAGGGTCGTGTGTACTACGCCCTCACGAAGACCATAATCGCGCACCAAGTCCTCCAGACGGCTGCGTGGCTGCATAAGATCGAACAAGTCCTTGAATGACTCTTCACGTTCGAGGTGAAGTTCTGTGTCATCCATCATCATGTCCTCATGCACTTTGAGTGCGATGAAGAGATCGAGGACTTGCGTCTCACGTTGGATTGCTTCTACGGGGCCCGCGGGGGACGAGGTTGAGGAGGAAAGGGGAAATGGATCGGAAGTGTATGGTGCACGAATGAGAGATTCATAGGCGGAGAGATAAGTGGAGCGCAGCACATGCATGCAAGCTAGCAGGTATGTCAGATTCCGGATTATCCGCTCGACAAAACGTGAGCTTACCGATGTAAAACGACCTGTTCACCAAACGAAGTCGGTGCGACAACCAGTACAATGTCTTGCGTTGGCGCTGGATTCGACTCTCATCTACCCCGTGAGTCTTGGGAAACGTCATGTACACGATCTTGAGGAGCAAGTACGGAGGCAGTGTGGCCAGGCTTTGGTGGGACCGACCGCCAGGAAATGGCGGTGGAGCGACCGAACCAGCTGCGACATAAGGCGGAGGAGGGATCATACACTTTTCGTCAAGAACAACCATGGTAAAGGGTGGTCATAGGCGACTATTTTATAGTGACGGGCGTGGGTAATGCTGGAAGGCGATAAAGATATCTGACGGAGTTGCTTCCGAGGCGCAGCACTACTGGCAGAGTCCAGGGACGCAGCAGTAGACGACGTTGATGCTGTCCGAGCTCAAGAACGTCCAGAGATCGCCGTGTAAAGAATGTGTGAGAAGAAGAGCTGTGCCAACGTTGACCTCTCTCATTCAAAAAGATGCCACGAAGAGCGCGAATACATTTCGTATCTTTGAAATCCTCGCTTGTCAACTTACCCATATCAATTTATGGACCTCTTCTCGAGCGCTCTATAGTGCGTACGTGCTTTGCACCAGTTCCTCAAATAAACGTCCGTACGACACATTGAACAGCGACCGCAAACACTTGCCGTACATCTGAAACGCGACACACATGCCTCGAAAGTCGAGGCCTACGTAGGATGGACCGGGATGGCGTCTTCATCTTCCCTCGCCCACTTCAATGTAGACGCACGCCAGGATGCGTTTGAAACGATCGAGATCGATCCTCAGTACGCACAGGGTCTTGGATTCGCAGAGGGTGATATTGTACGCGCTATTTCTTAATCGCATCGATGGATCTCATCCCCCAAAGGTCGAAATTGGTCTTCTGTACGATCTACCGTTTGCGTCCTCGGTGGGAACAGAACCCCTCACATCGGACGACTGGGAAATCATCGTTAGTCCGCCACATCGATTCAATCGACATGCTTATCACTCTATTCCAGGAAATACATGCTTCTCATGTCGAGTCTACCCTATTGAGCCAGGTTAGAGTCGCAAAGGTCGGTCAAGAAATCGACGTATGGGTATTGGGACGCACAAGAGTTCGCCTTCTTGTTGGTATGTCCTACTGTCTTAGTTGACGTGTTCTCCTAACCAACCTCCCTAGTCTCTTTGGCTCCTTCAACCAAGGGCAATGTAGCTCTCTTAACAACCGATAGCGAAGTCAGCATCGCACCGAAGACTCACGCTCGACAAAAGGCCACCGGAGTCGTCCCGTCTAGCACTCTTCAGGATGGTGCGGTCAAGGAAGATCCCGCGAAACCATCGATGCCTGCGACTGTGTTGCGAGTTCTGCCAATTCGCTTGATCGAACGATTCTCGCCCTCGGTGGCTCGCTATGATCGACAAGAAATACTTGCTTACATCCATCCCTACACGTTCTCTAACCTTGCAAAGTCTCGGTATCCGATGAAAGAAGAGATGAAGGACGTTTTCCTGAAATTCTCGTACCAGTTGCTACAGCCTCCTCAAAATCCGGTTGATCAACCTCGAAATGAGAATGCAAACACTGAGGCGCAGGAGCCTGCTGCTCAAGTTCTTCACCCAGCGGAAAAAAATGGACATCTCAGCACGGACCAGACGTCATCAAATATGTCTGCAGAAAAGTTTCTGCTGGTAGGCTGGTCCGATAAGGTCCTAGAAAGTCATGTGTACTTTCCGTATGGGTTAGAAGATGTTGGTGATTGGCATTGGATCCAGTGAGCAAAACTTTCTCGGCGTCAAAGCAACGTATTCATGTTGTCTCAGTGTTACTCCAACGGGAGAGCGAAAGTCTTTTACGGACCTCTTCTCTGGTGTGACCCCTCGAAATTCAGAAACACTGTGAGTATCAAAGTCAAGATGTGTAACGGAATCACCCACTCGAGATTTAAACTTTGTCAAATGCAAGGCAACCATCTTCTCCTGATATGGTACTCTCTGGTGTAGAGGACATTCTTGAAGGAGGTACCAAGCAACTCCTTGCAAGTTTTGCTGTCCATTCCCTCGACAAGATGGTGCATGGAAGTATGCAACTTATTGATTAAATATACTGTTTGCATTGCTAAAGAGCGCACCATAGTATCCGCAATCCTCTTAACTGGGAGACAAGGTGTCGGGAAGACCTCGGTAGCTCGGGTAATCGCAAAGCGGCTTGAGGAGAATACTCGCACGTACGCATGTACGCTCTTGATTGTTCTTTGCACTGTTTTCCCGCTAATTGGGCGAAGACACCCACTACATTGACTTCAGATTGTACACACAGAAACCGGTAGCGACTCTGAAGGCTCTCTTCCGGTATTTGTACGAAATTGCAGCATGGCATCGTCCAACCGTGCTCATTTTCGATAACATCGACAAGGTCGTGAGCGCAGAAGTCGAGGTAAGTGGTGCCCGCATTCGGGATTCGACAAGTATCCGTCGATAATAAATGGGTTGCTAGAACGAAGACTCGGCTCGCTCTCGCCATATCACGGAGCTTTTTATTGCTCAGTACTCTTCCGGAGCACGCATGATACCCTCCAATTTTCGTGGGATAGTCATGATTGGTACCGCCGAATCACAAACGAGCCTCCACACCCTCGTCCATGCACTACACATCTTTCAAGAAGTATACCACATCCAACCTCCCAGCAAGGATGCGCGTAAGGAGGTTAGTAAGCATCCCCCACCCCGCATCGGTTGATTTGCTGAATCTTTTATCAGATACTGGCAAATATGGTTGAACGACTACACCTGAAATCCCCAGGTGTTATCCTAGACCCCGAAGATCCTCCAAATTTTGCGATGGTTTCCACGCATACGGAAGGCTATTCTCCTATTGACCTACAGGATCTCATCACCCGTACGGTGCAGCAAGGTGCCAGCAGAGCCTTTTTAAAGCATGGTGCAGGAGCAACCCAAGTAAGTACGGGAAAATTGCTGTTGTAAATCTCACAATTGCATTAGGTTACACTATCCGCGGCGGATTTCGCGAACGCGCAGGTGGACTTTGTTCCCCACTCTTTACGTGATGTCCCACTTCAGAAATCAAACGTGGAGTGGGCTGACATTGGAGGTGAATCTGGACCCGTCTTTCGATTCGTCTTTTGATGGCCAACGATGAATCAGGATTGGAACGACCCAAACGCATTTTGCGAGAAACTCTTGAATGGCCCACCAAGTATGCCCCATTATTCAAGCAGTCGCCATTACGCTTGCGTTCAGGGTATTTCGATCTAAAAAAAGTCTTTCGCCTAGTATCATTGATATATCGACAGGTTATTGTTATACGGCTATCCCGGATGTGGCAAAACGCTGCTTGCTTCTGCTGTTGCAAAGGAATGTGGGCTGAATTTCATCAGTATCAAAGGCCCCGAACTCTTGAATAAGTACATTGGCGCGAGTGAAAAAGCCGTGCGTATGAAATGAAGCGGCTTTTCCATCCTCAAACATCGTCTCTCAGGTTAGAGATATCTTTGATCGAGCTTCCTCCGCAAAACCATGCGTCCTGTTCTTCGACGAGTTTGACTCAGTAGCTGCCAAAAGGTTCGTCTGTCCCTATTCTTTACCTGCCGTATGTACTGAGTTATGATTGTAGAGGACACGACAGTACAGGCGTGACCGATCGCGTGGTAAATCAATTGCTGACTGAGATGGATGGTGCTGAAGGCCTAACCGGAGTCTACGTTCTCGCAGCCACAAGGTTGGTATTTCGTTCATATTGAGTTGTCATTACATAACTTCTTGGACAAGTCGACCCGATCTCATTGATACTGCCCTCCTTCGCCCTGGTCGTCTTGACAAGTCTATTCTATGCGATATGCCCAACGAGGAAGATCGAAAGGATGTAAGAGGCACTTATCTCCGTACATTATTCATGAGTTAATTCCACTAGATCCTGCAAGCGGTTAGCCGCAAGGTAACACTGGCGCCTTCGATCAATTTTGAAGAAATTGCCCGGTTGACCGAGGGTTACTCGGGGGCTGACCTCCAGTCCCTGGTATACAACGCCCATCTCCAAGTCGTGCACAAGTCTATTGATGCGACATCGGACAGACGATCAAGGGAAGAGGACGAGCAACGCATTCAATATGTATCGCTGGGCGGTACAGGCGAGAAAAAGATACTTTCAAGAGCGGAGGAGTCTGAGATGCAAAAAAGAGTATCCAAGTTTGATGCCTCATTCTGCAAGCGAACTGACGTCAGCGCATACAGCTTCAGCAGATGAGGAGTCCCAAGGCTACCAAAACAACAAATGTGAATACGGAGAAGAAATCAGCTGACCCGCCTAAAAAGGTCTGTTCCGTACCTTTATTGCCAAGGGAAGCTGACCGGCGTGTTGCTAGTATGAAATCACCCAAGCCGACCTTTTGCAGGTACTCAAGACCACGCGACCCTCCGTTTCCCGAGAGGAGTTGGATCGTCTAAGTAGAATGTGAGTATCTTCCTGATTCATGTGCTGTGATCCGGCACTCATGTGGAGGTGGCGCCAGATATGGGGGCTTCGTATCAGATCGTAGTCAGCACCAAACATCATTCCCGTCGCCGCCCGCCTCAGGCGGTGTTGGTTCGCGGGCGACTCTGGGATGAAAGGGGATTCTCAATAGTCTTTACACACAATATTTTTCTTCTCGCACTTTTTGGGGACCTGCTAGTTTTGGAGACATGTTTGTCCACGCTGTCGGAAGCATGGATGAAGCGAGGCAACAGAGCAAGGCGGTGCCGGCACTCTTTCGGGGTCTCGTGAGACAGGACCCCAGGACGTGGGAGGCAGGGTTTATTAACAACCAACACGATCCCGCTCGCAAAAGAACAAAACCCTGGAATTTTTGTTACTTGATAATGGTTTCTTCGAAAAGGCATCAGAAGCATGGCAAAGCACCGTTACAAAGTGCGTTCCGTATTGCAGAGCGCTGCAAACGTTTGTTGTGTTGGGCACATCGTTGACACAACCCCATCAAGCAGCGAGGACACGCACGACAAGGTCGAAAGGCAGGGTCAGTCCCCCACGTTTCATTCATGAGGGTGGTGGAAGCCAACTCATTGCTCCAATTCGATCATCTCTTCTTCCTTTTTCCCTCTGTTAGCCCCTCGCCGATCCGGAACACAATACCCAGTTGTTGACAGAACAGCTGCGCTCGCTGGGGCTGTACGCAGTGCATACATTAGGAGACGGAAATTGTCTATTCCGTGCGCTGAGCGATCAACTGCATGGCTCTCCATCATACCATTTTCAACTACGCAAAGATATATGCGATTGGATTGAGGGCCATTCGCAGCGTTACGAACCGTTTTGTGAAGATGAACGTGGGCTAACCGCTCATCTGCGGTGCATGAGGGAACAAGGTACGTGGTTATGGTCACATTCATGCTCCATTCTTTTAATCCTGTCGGTAATGTGATGGGACGCCGCAGGCACTTATGGTGGCCACCTCGAACTTTCTGCGTTCGCTCACTTTTCACGACGGAATGTCAAGGTCGTGCAGCCTGGACTTGTATACGTCATCGAATGGAGAGCGGGGGGAGAGGGTATCGCCGATCAATCTGCTTCTTCGGCGACGCAAGCCGAAGGTCAGCTAATGGATGCACGTGAGAGACGACGTCTTCGGAAGCAGCAACAACAACGCGAGGAAATGTCACAGCAAGAGGAGGTCGGCGATACGGTGTATGTGGCGTAAGTTCAGAATCAATAATAAAAGGTTAAACCTTAAACAAAATTGTTGACATTTGGGTACATACAGATACCATGATTGGGAACATTTCTCATCGATTCGCAATCTGAGAGGTCCACATACTGGCCTTCCAAACGTTCGTGAATTGCCAGCAGACTCGGAGGCTATTGTTCCATCTCCTGTGAAGAGACCACCTTCGTCACGCGCCAAGGCAGCATCGGAGTCGAGGGTGGCTCTCAGTCGTTCCAAAAAAGGTCAATTCGTGAGCACAAAGGTAAAGGTGGAAGAAGTCATGGTTCCTACCCCAACACAAATTCCACTTCCCATGTCGCGTTCGCCATCACCCCTTTCCTCCGTTGCATCACAACCCCAGGTTGATGTTGATGTATTACCACCCACACCTATCACTCCAGAACCAACAAATACAGATTCTTCACTACTTCCCGTTCTCCGGGTCCATCGTTCCCCTAAACGCACGTTTGACGAGTCATCGGGCTCTTCTCAATCGGACTCTATTGCAAAGAGGACACGCAGTTCCAACAAACTTCCCCCTCCCGTTAACCAATCGCAGCTGGATTCAAAGGCTGTCGAGATCGATGATCACGAGGATGAAGAGTCGACACCTGAGCTCTCTAGCCCAAGATCCTCTGCTTCTTCGCGTTCCTCTTCTGTGGTGTCGTCTCCCCTTCCTGGAACACCACCTCCAGAACCCGAAACCGAGCCCATGATTATTGAGAAACCTCTGACGCGACGCCAACGCAAGGTTCTCGGGCTTCCTAAACCACGACCTGCGCTCATTGCGAAACGGGCGAGCGCAGGAAAGATAGTCATACCTGGTGGTCGGTTCAAGAGAACCGTGGGAACAATGCCAAATAATCAAGGGTCGGCGAAAATAAGGGAAGCCAAGGATGGCAATGTGGATGATGAGCGTAGCGTGCAAGAGTGGCAGCGAACTGGAACAGGAAGGCTCGATGTGCGTGGTTTCCGGGAGCTGAAGATCTAGCGCTGGTCGCGTCACCAGGCTTTCATCCGCCCTCCACCCACGCTCCAATGTATCCCATGACCATGACGTTGACGAACTGATGTGACTCGTATTACGACCCATGCCCATGCCCACACCCACGACCACGCCTCATAGACACTCGCATTTTGCTCCCTCATGAAACACTTTTGCACGGCCCATGACCTTAGAAACAGCATTCCACTTCGACACATGATGTGCTTCTTCGAGCATTTATCTCAGCAGCATCTAGTTTAGACCATCCCATTCCACCAATCCTGTTTACGATACCCGCACAACCTGTATCAGTATACCGAATAGCACATGTCCTGAATGAGTCATTGCGAAATAGGGGTGCCTTGATGAATTTGGTAATATAAAAACGTGACGCTCATTGGACGCGCAACGCGTTTCTGCATTCTTCCCTTCGTCCGTTCCTTGACCTCTACAGCATATGGATTCGGGAATCCACATCCACATCATCCACCACGTCGAATCCCTGCGTCGCAAGGCGTCCTATTATTGGCCGGACAGACTCTACCATACCTTCAAGAGAGGCGCGGTTTACGATGACCTTGACTTCCGCCCCGCGCTTAACCTCCGTACCCTAATTTCTTTACTTTCGCAAAAGGAAGGGACAAGGGAGAACGAGGGAGCGCAGCTTGCGGATGATGACCCATCAGCGGCAGGCCGTATCCTCCGCAAACGCAAACGTTTTGAACCGACCGCTGGCCCCTCCAAGCGCATCAGACGCCACACTGAAGCCCAAGAAGACCCAAATATTGAACACGACGAGATCGAAGAGATTGAAGACGGCGATGGGCAGAAGTTCAAGCAGATTTACCCGTCGTTTTGGAAGTCGCCTGCCGACGTCATTAACGAAGTAGATCATGCGGAGCACACCTCTTTCCATCCAGTGTACCAGTTCGCGTTACACTTGCGGTACAACACGGCGGTTGATCATAACTCAGAACATTACGTCGATGACAGGACCGCAGCGAAATGGGGATGGCTTCAGGAAGAGGAGAGGCTCTGTTCTCTTCTTCAAGGTTATCGGAAGGACGCGTCTTTCCCCGGGGATATTGATGCGGGGAGGATATTTATGACTCGCTACCATGGTCGTCTTTTGGCCCTTAGCGGGGAGCTGCTAGATTCTGTGTCCCAGCCAGAAGAATACAGTGAAAAGTGGTTGTTGTTACTTCCAGACGTCCCGTGGCCAGACAATTTCGCTGAAGACAATCTTGAAGAGCAAGGCACGCAGCCGTCCGTGCATCGTGACTTTATTACAGCTTGCGCCGTCTTCCAGTCATATCAGCGCACGAAGCTAGAAGCAAGTCTCCACCTACACGTTCTCCCGGAAGGTGCATATGACCCCACATGTGACGTTCCATTTGAGCTCCACGTTCGCTTCACGCTCTCGCTCGCGACACCTGAGATTTATCACCCCTTCAAGAATACTCTTCCTCAGCGCAATTTGAACGAACTCGAGGATCTCCAACGCCGACTTCTCTGCTTCATTCATAATGCCGCCAAAAACCAAACTCGCATTCTCAATCCCATGTATCACAATTCCATGGAAAAGGCAATGGACGTTACAATCCCCTTTTTTCTTAAAGTGATGCGACCGGCGCCTCCTCTTGCACAAGGGGTGAACTACGAGTCATTGCAGCCTGAAGGGCTCCTCGCAATATTACTACCCTTTCAAAGGCGCACTGTCGCATGGATGCTCGAGCGTGAGGACAAACGGATCACACCAGCGGGGACTGTAGTCCCGCTTGGCGATTTGGTGGCCGCTCCAAGTACAGAGGGTTGGCCCCTACCGCTATTTTGGGAAGAGATAGAAACAGGAGGTCGAAGGGTCTTTTTTAACCGCCTCACAAGCGCTCTTAGCCCCACCCGCCCCGAACCTCACGCTGCGCTGGGTGGTATACTTGCTGAGGAACCTGGTCTGCCCCCCTTTCATGCGCTTTATTTGGTGGGTGGCTCATACGGTTCTGGCATTATGCAGGTCTGGGGAAAACGATGGAGTGTATTTCATTAATGCTTCTCAATCCGGCTCCGGAGAGGAACCCGTCAAACAAGAGATGGGACCCCGAAACTCAACTAGATGTCAAGGAGATCAAGGTAGTACTTTGACCTTTGTTGTATACCGCCTTCCATACCTGTTTGACCCTCTGTTTCCTAGACAACCCTCATTGTGACTCCACCTGCATTAGCGGCCCAGTGGGCGGACGAACTCGCTAATCATGCGCCCGGTCTCAATGTCTTTATTTACCAAGGTTGGACGAAGGTCAAGGTACCAATAACAGAAGCTGATGTCGAAGCTGAGAGGGAAAAACGTCGTTCCATGGCTCCTCGACCTAACGACAATACTAACGCAAAGCGGAATGGCAAGGGTAAGACCAACGCTTTGCAAGGCGGCGACATCGCCACGGACGAGGTAATAGAGTCTGCTGACCAAATCATCGACTGGCCCAGCTTCATCAACCAATTTGATGTTTGTATCACAACGTATAATGTCCTTCGTTCGGATATGACTGTTGCCCGTGCCCCTCCTAAACGTCCGCGCAGGCAGGACGTAGAGTACAAAGTTCTGAGGCGCCCAAGGAGCCCTCTAGTGATGTGCGAGTGGTATCGCGTGATGATGGATGAGGTGCAGATGATGGGAACGGGAAAACTTGAGTACGTCTCCTCGTCCTCTCTGGCCTTCTGAGAAGAATAATGCGTCGACACCAACTCCAGGGAAATGGTTTCTCTTATTCCTCGTTTATCATCCTGGGCAGTTTCAGGAACTCCAGCGCGTGCCCAGGTGTCAGACTTGATGAGCGTCCTTCGATTCCTGCGTATAGATGACCTTGTGGGGCCTAAGCGGATCTGGGATAGACTTTTGCAACATCAGTTTAAAGATTTGTTTGTGTTAATGTTCCAGAAATATTCTGTCAGGTCAGCCAATATCCCGCTGGATATGGGGGTTCTGCTGATAACGTCTATGGTATAGGGCGTTGAAGTCTGCTGTCAAGCACGAGTTGACGATACCCCAGCAACAACGCTTTTTGGTCGGCATCGAACTTGGACGCGTCGAACGACACGTGGGTTATCTTTAGGTTAGCGACGTCTCGGGAGGAATCCTCATTGCATAGGTTTGGACAGGTGTATGACCATGCGCTCGAAGAAGCGCTTGTAGAGCTTGGGCTAGATGCGCATGGAGTGGCAGCATACGAAGGGTGGCAAGCAGATGCGAGTCTTCTCAGAAACGTGTTGAGAAGATTGAGGGGGATATGTACACATCCTCAGGTAAGTCGCCGACTTGGTTCTTGTGCAGTTTGCCGATCTCGAGATCTGGGGTGGCATAGGTTGGACAACTGCCAAAGCAAGGCGATAAACTGAACAAATCGGGTGCCTTGAAGAGCATGGCAGATGTCCTGGAGGTAGGCATTGTAATTTAAATCTCCAGCGCAGTGATGTTTACTAGTTTTGTAGACCATGAAAGACCAGAATTGGAGAAACACGACGGAGGATCGAAGAGCGAAAGTGGGTAGTCACAAAGTTAATGTCACTTTCCTGATGCGTAACCACTCACTGCCATTGTCTAGGTTTTGGCACTGACTCGCCTCGCACAACTCCAGCAGCACCACTCAGATGATCTTGACCGTTACCAGCGTGCTCTTGAATTTCTACTCACCGCAGAAACCGAAGCAAACGAGCTCATTGATGATATCAAAGCCTGCATAGTACAGCATAACTTAAAAGGCGATGCTCTTAAAGAAGAAGCGCGGGCATTGAGACATTCGAGGGAAATGAATATGTCCAAAGAGCAGCCCCCCGAAAAAAGCGCAGCAAGGGGAAAGCAGAGGGAGATCGAACAAGATTCTACGTCCTCGGATCTGGATCTTGATCCGGAAGATGAAGACATTGAAGATCAAGGATTACCCAAGACGCCAGCTGGCGAAGACCACAGGGTCAAACGAGCAGCATTACTGGCTCGCCTGCGGGAATGTTTGATAGTCCTTCATCGGGTCAAGTTCTTGCAAGGAGATGTGTACCATGTCCTTGGATCTTCCCATTCGGGGAGGGAAGATGCAGCGTACGGAGATGCAGAGAGTCTCAGAAGGGAGCTTCTCAAGTGTGAGTTCGTATTGTATGCAATACGGTCGAGGACTGAACGTTGCGATTGATTAGCTACAGAAGAGGCGGCTAACAAAGCGATGCGAAGGCTGAGTGTCACCGCAACGGAGAAGCGAGTGACAAAACTCATGTTGCAAATCCCATTACCCTTCATGGAGGGTGGGGGCATTAGATCAGCGCATTTGGTGAGCAACTCCGGTGTAGAATCTGCTTGAGCTAATATTGCGGATTCCATCAGTTCGAAGAAGCGAACGAAATCATCGAAGACGTACTCAACGAGCAATCTTCTCTTCTCTGGCAATGGCGTACAAAGATCGTTGAACTTCTTACCCAAAAACTCAATTCTGCCGGAGACCAAGCTGACGGGGAAGAGTATGCTCGTACGCTGGACACTCAGGGTGAGGCTGAGGTCTACCTGCAAGCCTACGCTGCACTTCTGGCGGATCATCGTGAAGCAATCGCTGCCGAGCGAACCCTCCTTGCGGCCCACGAAGGAAGGGAGAAGAAGAAGAGAAAGACCAAGGCTGCCGCTCGGACACTGTTCCAGACCCTGGACAACTCCGAAGCTCTAAATGACGTTGAAGTGCAACCTGAGCATCAAGTGTTACACGCTCAGTTGTTAGAGCAGCGCAAGGAGCTGCAGCCGTCTGGGCGTGCCCTCAAATCAGTCTTGGTAGACCTCTCTGCCGTTTCTGCTCGTATTCCGAAGGAGAGCGATCCTGAGAAGATCATAGCCAAGGACGGCGCTTCCCGTTTGCGGGGGCTGATCACAACCTTGCGTGAGCATATTTTCTCCTATGTAGCCTCGCGATCATTGACTAAAGCAATTCTATGACAGAGGAGCTCACGGAAAAGTTAGATGCTGACCTCGCTGTGCTGCGAAAGGCTTTCAACGATCGTATCGTGTTTGTAATTGATCCATTCCTTGTGACCAGTCCACTTATGTTTCCATAAACAGCTACTTCCGACAGCTTCAGGAGATATCAGATACTGTGGCTGAAGTCCAGTGGGATGGTCCTCTTACCGCTGCCATGCAGTCGACTCAAATGTCCAACGTTAATTATGAGACCAAGATTAACGCGGGGCGTGCGCGACAACGCTACTTGGAAAATCTATCCGAAGGCGAGTCGGGCGTCAACAGTGATGACGCTGTATGTATTTTATGTCAATGCGAATTTTTGCGAGGGTTTATTACCCAATGGTACGCGTCCTCTCCCTCGAGAAAATGGATGCTCACATCAAAATTAGTGCCCATGTATTCTGTGAGGTATGTTGTTAACCTCTGGAGCGGCCATCAGTTGACGGATTGTTTGGCCTGCATCAAGGGATGCATGAAGGCATGGATTGCTCGTGGTCAGGGGAGGGCTTGCCCAGTTTGCAGGTACGCGCCACCTGACTAACTCCAGTTGCCAACCCAAACTCTCTTGTAGGTCTCCCATTGATTCCAGTCAGCTACAACGCTTCTCGGTCCAGGCGGACGAACCACCTCCCCAGAGGCCCGTATTGAATAAGAAAGGAGACCCAATTCCTACATCCCGTCGGGAAATCCACTACAACATGATTGGTGAGCCGGACCATTCGAGCGACGCGAAACAATGCTAATAGACTGCTTGGCAAGATCCCACCCTATTTGCAGATATACAGACGATGGAATCGAATGGAAGCTACGGAAGCAAAATTCAAACCCTCGTTCGACATTTACTACACATTCAACTTGTAGATCCTGGCGCGAAGAGTATTGTTTTTTCTGCATGGGCTGATTCATTGACAAGTGGGTCTCTAGTCCTTTCGTTGTCCTGCCAAGGGGCTCAACTAATTATGCTCCTCAGTCATTGAGCACGCTCTTCAATCAAATGGCATGCCAAAGCTATTTACACGTTAAAATTTTGATTGAAAGACCATTTTAGATATACCTTGTATACGATTGGACCAAAATCATGGGAGAGGCAAGGATGGTGTTGCGAAAAGATTCCGAGTTGACCCTTATTTTCAAGTTCTCCTCTTGCATGGGTGCGTGATTCAACTACGGTCCGATACGATTCCCCGCTGAACGCGCGCAAAGCGAACGTGACAACGCTGGACTGAATGTCACCTGTGCTTCACGAGTTTTTCTTTTGGAGAGCGTCGTTAATCATGGATTTGAAGTACAAGGCAAGTCTGCATTCTATAATCGGCCACTGAGTTGTCGCTCAAGCATGAGCTAGCCATCGCACGCATCGACCGAATGGGCCAAACTCGAGCGACGGAAGGTGTGTTACCTTTTCGGGTGATGTATGTATCATTTTCATCGACGACATTAGTTTTTTGCTATTATGCCGAAGGTATGGTGAAGCATATGCCAACTTTGCAAGGAGTGAAGAACTGAATTTTACAGACACCGTGGAGAAGAGTATCCTTGACCTCGCTGCCAGACAAGGACTGTCCCTTTACACTAAAGACAATTCTGCCGGATCTGTCAACGTCACCTCCTTTGCGATGGACTCGCAAAAGAAGCTCGTCGACTTGCCCGCACACTCGAACAAGAAACAGCCAACTCAAAAAGGTGACTTTATCTTCAAGTGCGCAACTTCTTTCTTGCATTCCTGGCTCCCAGTGACTCGTATCCGGCTAGGGTGGATGATATGTTGGCGATTCTGTTCCCCCACATGTATGAAGACATCGAGTATCTCTTACCACCGGACGTTCAAGGCGATGAAGAGACCTGTTCTTTAAGTGGACCACCTGGTCCCGTCCGTCCGCTAGCTAGACGCGTGTACATCAACGCGGAAGCGGGGCCGTCCAGGCTCCCCGCCCCGTAGTCGGCTATTTATAACTTATCCTTATCTTTGTAGGCATATTGTCTGTGATTTACCCCTCTAAAGAGTTGCACGTCTCTAGGTTGCACACGTACTGGCGGACGAAACTGAACTCGAACTATCATGTATTCAGAATGACCTCGTTTAACTGACATGATCTTTACTGTGACTCCAATATCACTTGGGGATTCTGCTATGTAGCTGCCATTTTGTATTTCGTATTCACGTTATGTCTCGCTCGCTCCTATGTGCAAGTATATGCAAGTACTATGCACCCTGCAGACGATACTGTATCCTCGAGTTCATAAATGGAGGGGTGTATATAGTATGATGATTTGGCGGGACAACTTCATACTTGCTATACAAGGAGCACAGAGCATTTGACATTCTGGACAAGATAAATAAACAAGGATATACGGGATCGTCGCCCCATTAAACCCTCCCCATGGTGACCCACCCCCCATAGTCAAGCTAACGTCTAAATCGCAACATCACCACTGCCTGTCTCCCTGCGCTCAACGCTGATTTGAGCACGGATATGCTCGCTATCCTGCAGCCACGAAAATGCCCAGTAATATGGATGTAACTTCCTCCACCACTGTCGTTGACTGGGCTTTTCCTGCAGTGTGTGCTGTACAGGAGACAAAAGGGTTGGAAACTATTTAAACGACAAAGCGACGTGCTACTTACGCGGGCCTCCTCATTTTGCTGTCCTTGATTACCAATCAACGCCTAGCACAATCACGTGTCAATGAAATATAGTGTAACCCGGATATTAATGCACCTGGACCAAGCTGGACCTGGAAATCTTGATGACTCGTAGGACTCATTGTCCCAATGCAAGCGCAGTTACAAAGCCAAACGGAATAGCAAGGGAAAATCCAGTGCTTTGAAATGGCATCATCATGGGCGAGATAGAAAATGCTATCGGGTGATCTAGATGAATGGTCCCATCCAGTCATCATCGCCTGACCTAGCTTAGTAGTTTCGGAAGACGCTGGCATAACATAATACCCACCATGTCATCCACTCGGGCCCGTGTTCCTCCTAAGCACGTCCGGACCTAGAGTTAGGGGCCCTAGGGCGGCAGGAAATCGCCTCTGTGATGCCTTGGTAGACGTAGAGTGGGAGCCACGCCGGGAAACTTGAGCTCCTTTTTTTTCCCTTTGTCGCGCGTTTTCTTCGTGATTTTGCCAGGCGGGTGGATGAATATACTGTCTTGACACTAGATTTTAAGGAAATGGTACGCATACCAGTGGCAGTCGTTGTATTGACGTTTCGTCCCACATCAATTGCTTGCGTAGTGCATTGAAGACCGAGTTCGGAGAAGCATGGCAGACACCGAAGCAAACGACTTTGGGTACTTCAGAGCCCTTGTTACGTAGTGTCACACCGCTGCTGCATGCTTGCTCGGTCACCTCATCCACGCTCGTCTGGGTTCTGGCACTGGCTTACCTTGTCCAATCCAAATAAAATCGCTCAGATGATTTTGACCGGTACCAACGCGGTATCGAGCAACCACTCACAGCAGAAGTTGAATTTAGAGCCCATAGGGTGCAACGTAACTTGGAAGGCGATGTCCTTAGCATTGAGAGATTCGAGGAAAACGAATAAGAGCATTGCACAGAAAGAGCATAGGAAATGGAGAAAAGAAGGCGATGTGAAGGCTGGGCACTGCGACAGAGAAGTACGTGGCAATGAATATTGGAATTCTATTACCCTTCATGGAGGGCAGGCTGGCAGGCTCGGAGGCAAGAATTGAGGATCAGGTGAGCCCCACTAATTCAACCTGCTTTGCACTACTGTATTACGAGTTTCCTCATTTCGAAGAAGCAAACTTTACACGAAATTATCTGGGATATACTTTCGAGAGCCTGGAAAACTCGAAAGTTCTTAATCACGTTGAGGGGCAATCTTACCATCAAGTACTGCACGCTCTGCTGTTGGAGCAGCGCATGGAGCAGCAACCGCCTGAACGTACCCTCAAACCGGGCGTGGTAAACCTCTTTGCCTCTGCTACCCGTACTCCAAGGGGTGGCAATCCTGAGAGGATCCCAGCTAACGACGGCGCTTCCCATCCGCGGAGGGTTGGGGGCTGATAGCGACCTTTCGTGAGTATTCACCTCGCCGCGCTGTGAAAGGCATTCAACGATCACATTGTGTCTGTGAATCGTTCTTTGTGTGTGACCTCTGTTCACTCAAACTTTCACCAATAGTTACTCCCAATTGCTTCATGCCAGACACTGTGGCTAAAGTCCAATGGGAAGGCTCTCTCTTCGATGTCAGCCAAGTTTAGTGACGCTAATTGTGGGGCCAAGGTCAACATGGGGCGTGCGCGACAACGATATCCGGAAAATCTAGCCGAATGCGGGTCAAACGTCAGTCATCAGCTGACCTGGATCCCATCAAGAGATGCATGAAGGCATGGACTGCTCGTGGTCAAGGAAGTGTTTTTCTTGTTTGCAAGCATACTTCGACCACCTTCGGTTGCCAACCAAAACTTTCTTATAGGCCTCCCGTTGACCCCAGTCAACTACAACGCTTCTCGGTCCAGGCTGACGAACCGCCTTTCAAGAGCCCGTGAAGGAGACCCAGTTCCTACATCCCGTCGGGAGATTCACTACAACATGATTGGTGAGCTGAACCAAATCAATACCGATAAACTACTTTGCAAGATCTATTCGCAGACATACGAACGATGGAATCGAACGGAAGCTGTGGAAACAAGAATTAATCCCTCGTTCGACACTTGCTACACCTTCAACTTGTAGATCCCGGCGCGAAGAGAATTGTTTATATGCATAGGCTGATTCATTGACAAGTGGGTCTCTAGTCTTTTCGTCGACTTGCCAAGGGCTTGACTAATCATGTTCCTCAGTCATTGAGCAGGCTCTTCAATCAAATGACATATCAAAGTCATGTACACGCTAAAATTTCAACTGAAAGACCACTCTAAATATACGATTGGACCAAAATCATGGGAGAGGCAAAATGGTGTTACGAAAAGATTTCTAGTCAACCCATATTTTTAAGTTCTCTTCTTGCATGGGTACGTGATTCGATAGTAATTCCTAATTAAACCTACGTAAAGCGAATGCGACAATCTCGGACCGAATGTCACTTGTGCTTCACGAGGTTTTCCCTTGGAGAGCGTCGTGGTCCATGGTCTCGAAGTACAAGGTAGCTCCGCGTTCTAAAATTATTTATTGGACCGTCACTCAAGCGAGAGGTAACCATCACACGTATCGATTGAATGGTCCAGGCTCGAACGACGAAAGGTATGTTACCTTTTTCGGTGGTATTTGTACCACTCTCATCAATGAGACTAGTTTTTTGTTACCATGCTGAAGGTATGGCGAATGCGCACACCGATTTTGCAGGAGTGAAGGGTCTTCACAGACGCCGTGGAGGAGAGCATCTTCGAACTCCCTGCTAGACAAGACCCGTCTCTTTACATTAAGAGTAACAACTTTGCCAGATCCTTCAACGTCACCTCCTTTGCGATGGACTTGCAAATGAAGTTCTTCGATTTCTCCACAAACTCGAGTAAGAAACAACCAACTCAACTGACTCAAATGTGACTTCATCTTCAAGTGCGCAACTTCTTTCTTGCTTCCCCGGCTAGGGTGGATGATATGTTGGCGATCCTGTTCCCGCACATGTACGAAGACATTGAGCATCTCTTATCACCGGACGCTCAAGGTGATGAAGAACCTTATCCTTTAAATGGGCCACCTAATCCTGCTCGTCTGCCAGCGATACACGTGTACACCAATGAGGAAGCGGGCGTTGAGTGCGGGGAGGACACTGTTGACCTCACCCCTGATCGATCACCTTGGAAAAACACACTATCTGAGTAGCCTTGGTCCCTCCTTCTGGTCTCGCTGGGGACACACTGAATGATATCATGGGCGCGATTTTTCTGAGGACACAGCGGCGTCATTGATGTAGTCAATCAACTGGTCAAGTATCTGACCTTGTAGTTCTATGTATTGAGAAAGCAAAAGAAATCTTGAAAGGGAATAAATCGCAAGCTGAGAAACTTGTGATAGTGGTGAGAGCACCCGACGAACAAGGGAAATCATCGAAATCGCGCGTGCACGGGCACGGCGCCGGAGCTGCAAAAGCGCTGAAAACACAGGAATGGAGCGTGGACAGGAATTATGTGAAGGCTAACTGCGGAGAAGGAAACATTTTGTTGACTTTTACCAGCACTTGGCTACACTGGATCGCTGATGGCGCCGTCGACAACGACCCGGACGACCGGTGTGTACCGGAAGCTGGTGTCGCCTTTGTGCTGACCGTTAGGCTAGAATCTTACCATCCGATCGAAATCAACACCGGTGACGGGTTGTACGCAGTGGCATTCTTGGTGAATGGCGAGTATATCGCGAGCGGCCACTACAAGGATGTTAGAATATCTGGGGTGAGGGATGGGAAAAGAACAGCAACGATGAACACGGGATCGGTCTATTGTCTCGCCATATCGAGAGATGGCAGGTGGATCGCAGCGGGGGCTGAGGATGGTCTCTCGGTGTGGAACGCAGAGACGTACAAGATCGTCTTCAAGAAGGATACTCGCTACGTCCACGCAGTCGATTTCTCGCCCGACTCGACGAGAATCGTCTCGGCAGAAGCGCTGGAAGGAGCCTTTGTTTGGGAGATCGCATCTGGCAATCAAATGCAATCACTCGGGCACGATGCATCCGTGTACTCTGCCGCAAAATACTCCCCATGGGGTGATCGCATTGCGACAGCCACTCGCGAATCCGTTCGAGTCTGGGACAGCGACGATGGCCGCTTGCTCGTCGACATCAAAGTAGATGTAACCCCGCGGTACAACACCGGTCTCGTCTGGTTCGACAACCACGTCTTGGTCATATCCGAGGGTACGATCAAGGAATTCGATGCGGCCACCGGGTCAACAGTCGCGCAATGGTCTGTCCCTGCCAGCGACGGGAACTCGTGCATTGTCCTACCAGAGCACAAAAAATTTATTGCTTATTCAACAAAGACCACTGTTACGTTTTGGAGCTCATTGACACACACCCAACTCGCTCTTATTCAGCACTCTCAAGACATACTGTCCATCGCATTCCCTCCCGATCATGACCAATCCCTCGCAATTGGTGGATTTGATGGGAAAATCAGCATCCTACCCATGTCTCGTATCAATGTAACTTTACTTAAGGCATATTTAGACGACGTACTTGATCACCCGGCCTAGGATTCAGTCCCATCGTCTCATCGCACCTCCCCAGAACCTGTCATCATGTCGACAACCCCATACCAGCCTCATCGCTCCTGTCGTCTCTTCTACACCTCACTCCACATGAACCTGACGTTCAGGCAGACGTCTCTTTATCGGAGGAATCATTTTACATCCCATGATCCAAGGATCCGACATCCAGACCGATGATGCTATCCTAGAAGCTTGGAAATGGGGTCATCTCGACAATGTAAAGGCAGACGAATAATGCATAGTAGAACAATAACACCAGAGAAGATTACCTTGATGATGTCCATGCGTCGGGCATCGTCTTCCCGGGCGTTTTAAATCCAATGTGATACAACAATGTTCCCATACCAAATGAACCTCCGAGTCGCTTAGACGGGAATGGCTGATGGCCTCGGAGGACTGATGGCTCTACCTCGAACGATAGTCGAGCTAGTTTGGACCAGGTACTTCTCGATCCTCCGACATTCAAAATGATGGGATCTTCGAACGAACTGGGAAACATAATCTTGAAGCGAGCTATGTAAACAGCCTGATTGATTCTTCCGGCGGTGTCACTACTATTGCGTGAATCTGCAGGAAACTCGAATTCCAATATGCAGATAACATCCCCTCGGACGCGAATTTTTCATTTAGTACCTGTGAGACCGTCAGATAAACCGAGAGACGAAGAGTGAGTCTTGTAGAAACCGGTAATGAGGCAAAGAGAGCGGAAGTCCCCATAGCACCCCTTGACAGACTCATCCCAGCCCAGCGTGCTCTTCATTGTGACCTCGCAAACCGCTCCGGTGATAAGAGCTCGGTGAATGTAGCACCTTGCGGCTATGGCGGGATAGCACGAGCACGAGCAGATGTGTCAAATTCATAACTAGCTGACCTGCCTGGCAGCGCTGTCAATAAGAAACCGGTATACTGGTTGTACTGTGTGGGGTATACCTCTGGCTTTCGGGTCGGAAGGTTCGTCGTATGCCAAGGGAGTGGACCGAAATGGCAGATACTGACTGCATTGTCACTAGATTTAACGTCACTGTGCCAGCAAACAGGCTGAAAATTCGCGGGGACTCCGTGAGATTTATAGGGGGTTGTCAAACATCAAATAGTAGCACGTCGAATTGGTCATCGCTGTCGACGACGCCGATATCCCTAATCCGAAGGTCATTGTCCCGGTAAGCTTGTGGTGTCCAGAGAATACATAATCTGAGTGTGGAAATGTTTCACGTACACATCCTGCCGGGAGTCGCCCATCGTGCAGCGCGAAACCCGCGCGAGAGGCTTGTTAATA